>CAUYPK010014264.1:0-18747 GCA_963574355.1 Loris lydekkerianus
CTATAACCCAACTATACCACAAGACTATGAGGAAAGGACCAAGGAAGGGGAAGGGAGGGGGGAGGTTTGGGTGGAGGGAGGGTGATGGGTTGGGCCACATCTATGGTGCATATTTTTATCTATAATAAAAAATAAAAAAATAAAGTAAAATAAAAAAGGAAAGCCTAATTCCTCTAGCACGGCATTCAAGGCTTCCATGAGTCTGTCTCTAATAACCAGCTCCTTTTCCCTACAGACACACACACCCTACTGTCCATACCTGGCAAGGCATTGCTCACTCTCTCTCCTCTTCCTTGAATGCCTTCCCTCACTTCCACTTATTTAAACTCTCAAAACTCTCTTCCAGGAAGACTTTGGGAAAAAACTGTTCAGTGAATAAAGCAAGAGCTTAGATGAGACAGGTTCTGTTTCCATCCAGGACCCTCTCCTTACTGGCTGGACAAGTCAAATCATCTTTCTGATACCAATTTTCTAGTTGGCAAAAGTAGATTATAATTGCGGTTGCCTCAGTGCCTTGCTATAAGGATTAAAGTAGAAGACGTATTTTAGAAAACCTATTAGAAAGCAGTCAAGTTTATTTCGATCAATAGCAACAAGGATCATAAATGCCTCTTACCCACTTTCAGTTCTTCCCCTCATTTTCTGGGTGGTATTTTGCCTACGTGTTCACTGTCTTCTGTCCAAGTTTATGTCTCCTGGACTCAAGAGTGTGCAATTGCTACCTCTGAATTTAGACAGAGTTGGGTGGCATCCCAGCTCTGACATCTCACAGTTGTGTGATGTTGAACAAATCATCACACCTTTCCCCATGTGAGGAGGAGTTTGAGGTCTAATGTTGATAGGGTCAATGTACATTGAGTGAGTCAATGAACAGAAACCTCTCAGAACAGTCTCTGGCACACAGAAAGTGCTAGAAGGGTCTGTTGTTACCATCTCAGGGATTATGGTAAAGATGGAATGGGCTTTGTGTGCCTGCAAAGCTCTTATCCAAAGTCCTGACATGTAGCAAATGCTTCATAAACATCAGTGGTATAATCTGGAATTTAGTAAACAAGTCCAAAGCCCCTCTTTCCTCCCCCTGAGCAGGTTTAGAGATGTCAGTCAATCTTTTCAAGCTCAGCCTTTTCAGTCCAAAAGGGTCTGTTCTCTCCTCTATTGGGGTTGCCCTGGGCTAACTTAAACAGGAAGATTCCTGGAGCTAAATGAGATAATCCTTCAGTACCACAAGGACCCCAGGGCCAGGTAACATACCATCTGGCTAATTTGGAGCCAAGCAGAAACTGGTGCTGGAAGACATCCACTGGCTTATTGCATTTCTTTTACCCATAAATAAACCCTATGGTCCAGCTCAGCAAGTACTTCTCATCAACCAGATAATGGGGTTACAAGATTTCCCTCCCCATGAAACTGACTTTAATAATGGGACACCAAGGAAAGAATGGTCCTAGCAGGGAAGGGGAGGGAGGGAAGGTGAAGGTATGTGTCTGAGGCTGAGTGACACATCCTATATGAAGTTGATTCATGTCGGAGCAAATCTGGGCAGGGACCAGCTGATTCAGGCAGTTAAGTTATTGCTCTTCCACTTTAATATTTCGCCATCTGCTAACTGAAGGCTCTACTGCCTGCTGGGTCCTATAAAGACTTTTATTTATTATATTACACATGGCAACATCTGCCACTGGATGAGGCTCTACTCGTCTCCCTAATTAAACAAACACACACTTCAGCGTCTGCAGAGGCCGGGGTCTTGCTGTGAGTGAGCTGAACTATTGCAGGGAGTTAAAAAACTTGGAGTGTCCCATCCTGAGTTTTTCTGAGAAGGAGGCAGCA
The DNA here is from genome assembly GCA_963574355.1 of Loris lydekkerianus. NCBI lineage: Eukaryota > Metazoa > Chordata > Mammalia > Primates > Lorisidae > Loris > Loris lydekkerianus. The sequence continues at coordinate 1,831 of CAUYPK010014264.1, forward strand.
TGTGGGGCATGTAGCTCACCTCCTGATGGTCACTAAAGATTTGTAGTGGATTAAAAGTAGGCTGCAAAAATGAGATTAAACAATAGAAAAAAAAAAAAAAGGCTGAGTTTTCATGTCCTCTTTCCTGCCTGCCTCCCAAACAGAACTTGAATTTTAGGACTTGGCTTGGCCGGTGGTCAGAATTCCTGGCCCCCTTGCCCTACCATGCCATCACAAGGGCCCCTGCCAGCATCACCCTTCAATCCCCTTGTGTACTCCAGAAACAAGAAGCCCTACAGATGAAGAAAAGCAATTTCAACATTTTCATCCATTTTTTCATGCATATATACATTCAATAAATATTTATTGAGTATATGCTACATGACCCACACTCTGGTAGGTGAACTGGTAAATAAAATAGTCATTTCTGTCTTCATAAAAGCCACATTTGACTAGAATCACCAAGTGGACAAATAAACAAACAAGATAATTACAGACTGGTATGAGTGTTAGGAAGGAAATAAAGAGGGTGATGTAAGTGTTAGGGAGAGTTAGAAGGTAGATTGGTACGTGGAGGGATCAGTTTCCTCTGCCACTGGAGGAAATTAATGCAGTGGCTTAAAGCCACCCACACCTATTACATCACAGTTCTGTAATTCAAAAGTCCAACATGGCTAAAATTTTGGTGCCAAAATCAAGATTTTAGAAGGGCTATTCCTTCTGGAAACTCTAGAAGAAAATTCCTTTCCTTTCTTTTTACAGTTTTAAATGCCAACTTGGTTGGTTCCTTGGTTTGTGACCCGTGCCACAAAGGCAGCCTTGTGGCATCTCTCTAACTCTGTTTCCATCATCACGTGTCTAACTCTGGTTCTTTTCTTCAATATCTCTCTTCCACTTTTAAGGATTTCCATGATCCCATTGGAACCAACCAGATATTCCAGTGTGGGCTCCCTATTTTAACATCAGCTGATTAGTAACCATAATGCTACCTTAATTCCTCCTTGCCATAGCCACAGGTTCAGGGGTTAGAGTACAGACACCTTTCATGGGGAGGTGCCATTATTCTGCCTCTCCCAATAGGCAAGAAATTACTTTAGATAACAGTGTTCTTAGGAAGGTTTCTCCAAGATGTGACAATAAGAAGGGGTAGCAAGCAGAAGGAAAAGCACAGATCCAGAGGTAGGAAAGAATTGTCAGTGGTCTTTGTACTGAAATCTCATGAGAGTGACACAGAGTCATGAGCATGGGAAAGGTGGCCCTAAATGAAGTAGTTAAAAAAAAAAAAAATGAGAGGAGTATTAGATCATGTAGAGTCTTGCATACCTAGTGTGGGCAGCCTGGTGCAATGATTATAAGGCCAGACATAAGAAGGAAACTTACTTTCATTTAGCACCTGATTTTTACCAGGCCCTGTGTGGGATTTTTAAAAATATTACCTCACTTTATTCCTAGAACAAGTACCCTATATACTCGAGTATAAGCTGAGTTTTTGTGCCGAAAATCTGTGCTGAAAAACCCAAACTCGGCTTATACTCGGGTCATACAGGTTATTTGATTCGGTGCACTTAGCTTAACAGGTAATCAAGCTAAATCACAAAGGTTAAAATAATTCAAAACTGGATTCCTCCTCCTCATCATCTGTATGTCCAAACAGAGCTTCAGCTGTATCTGATGTGAGGGTATCAGCATTTAACCTACTGATTCCTCAATTATTGTAATTGTTCTGGGTATATATTTTTATTTTTGAAATTTACCAGTGGCTGTTGCATTTTCCACCTCAGCTTATACTAGAGTCACTAAGTTTTCCCAGTTTTTAGGGTAAAATTAAGGGGGTCGGCTTATACTCGGGTCGGCTTATAGTCGAGTGTGTGCGGTAAATAAAATATGCATTGTAATTTCCATTTTACAGTTGAGAAAGTAGTGGCTTAAACAACTAAGTGATAAAGATAGATTGAGAACCCTAAAATATCTGACTCATAGTCCATTCTCTCTCTATTTTACTCATGGCCACTATCTAAATGATTGTGCCTGGTAGGCATTTGTGATTATGGAGTCAGGATGCTCTACCTTCCTCTTCCTCCGTTAACTTCATAGGCTGTGGAACCTGCAAATAACATGCAGAGGAGTATCCCACTTAACTTGGGTTTTACTTGCCACTGCTTTATCAAGAGAGGTATGTGAAATTCCGCTTATCTGCCCTAAAGAGGGTGGATCATTAGTGAGACAGAGCCTATAGGATCTGCAGTCCCACTAGTGAGGGTGTATATTAGTTGGGACACTGGCTGAGTTGCTGGTACAAGAGATTTAAAAAAAAAAAAAAAAATAGTGCCCCAAAGTCACTGTCACAGATTCATTCAGGGGTAAATAGTCTGGGGTGACCATGGTTTCTCTGCCCTTTATAATCATGCCAAGATCTGGATCCTTATATTATTGTTCTTTTTTGTTTGTTTGTTTGTTTTTGCAGTTTTTTGCCAGGGCTGGGTTTGAACCCACCACCTCCGGCTTATGGCACCAGCAGCCTACCCCTTTGAGCTACAGGTGCCGCCCTATATTATTGTTCTTCTTTATTCCAGAGTATTGTCCTCATCTACGTGGTTGAAGCAGGCTTATCAGAATCCCACCAAATTCCAGCCAAAGAGGAAAATAGAGAAAGGAATGCAAGCATTTTCCTTTCAAATGCTGTAACTTTCAGTTGCATGCATCACTTATACTCATACGCCTTTGGCAATATTGGCATATTGCCTTTGGCAATAACTTAGTTACATGCTATACACATGCAAGAGAAGATGGAAAGACAGTCTCTATCTGGATTGTCCTGTGCTCAGCTAAAGCTTGGGAGGTTCTTCTACAAACAGAAAGAAGAAAATAAATACTGAAGTATAATTAGCTCTATACCACAAGATGACTGTCCTTTGATTTATCTAAAGTCCAAGGTTTCTTCTGTTGAATGTTGTTTCTTAAAAATTGCAAGGCAACAAATCTCTATTGTCCAGGAACGAGAACCAAATTAATTCCTTTTTTCTTTCAGGGGCTAAAAGTAAAAATGGCCTGATGCTGGCAAGATCTCACTCACCTCATGTCCTTGAAAAAGGCATAGGAGTAGTGAGGACTATAGTGCATAAATAAACAAACCTCATCTGGAACAGAACTTCTGAAGAGGGGTCACCCTGAGGGTTACCAAGCTGCACTATAATGCAGCCCAACAGTGCTGGCTTTGTGTTCAACAGCACCATCTTGTGGCAGTGAAGAACACTAACAGGCTGACAAATACCAGTGCTTTTCCCTAATTGGGAGTACAAGGACCTCTTAACTACCCAAGAACGCTGGAATTGGAGAGGAAAGTTAATTCAATAAAGACTTCTGGCCAACACAGAAGCTGATAAATCAAGTAATTTTGACTTTGGGGTGGGGGGGAATTAAAAACATGTGATAGTACTTGTTCTGGAGGTCCTGGTGGATATGCTCACTCTATATAAACAAAAAGATGATTTTTTAATCCCCTGAATATCTCCTCACACATGCTGCTGAAGCATGGGTCAATAAAATGCCAAAGATATGACTTATAAGAATTCAGAGATACGTAGAAAGAGCCAAAGTGACCCACTAAAACCACTGCAAGTGCAATTTGTGAACAAAATCTCACTTTAGTGATTATTTACCTGAGGTAACTGAAGGACCACAGAAGGCCTAATGAGTGAAGGGTGGAAGGTGTGCCATGGGGGCACATATTGACAACAGCAGTAATCTGGCAATCACATAAGCTTGTGCCCTGTTCTCCATTTCTTCCTTATCTCTCTGCCTAAATTTAAATTTATCCAACATTTCTGAATGCTTGCATTTAGTCTTACAGTCTGTATGTGTAAAAAGGAGGGTAAGTAACAGGGGGTTGTGTAGGAAAGATAGAGAAGGATGAAGCAGAAATAATTGAGGCAGTCGCCCTTGCTACCAAATTACAGTGTTTAGGAAAATCTGCACAAATACCTATAAATGAAACTCGGGGACCTCAAATGCTTCATCTGTGAATTCAATGATTGCTCTAATAGCTAGTATAAAATATTTGTTATAAGAACACAGGGGAGCTAACAGGGTCCTGCCCTGGGGGCAGAGTCCTTTACGACCTGTGGAGCTAGCAGCTATCAACTGAAGAAAAGTAAAGTTAGAAGTAGCAAGACATAAAGAGACAGGACATGCAGAAAAAAGTTTGCAAAGGTGGGAAACACAGGGACGCATCACTAATGTGTGGGATCCAGAAAAGGGCCCTGAGTTTTTGTTCCACTCAGCTTTTATTAAAGGCTATTTGCTCATTTAGCCCAGAGGGGAAGCTGAGGAAGGGAACAAAACATCAGCAGTTTCTGAGTAAGCATGTTAGTTCTTATTCTATCTATAATCATTAACTTTAAGGATCTGAGAAGCCTTGAGAAATCTGAAACCTGAACCTTGGGTGGGGGGCAGTCTCCTCTCTGTGGTCATACGCACAGATTTCCTTAGGGGAAGTTAATCCTCACTTGTTCACTGTGGAGTAAACACCACCAGCATCAGTCTCCTCTGGTGGAACTTGAAGAATTTTCCTCTGATCTCCACCACAGAGGCATCTTCCTCTGTTGATTAGTGGGTACACAAGCCCTCCTGCCCATATTTCAGGGCTTGAGCTGTTCTCTTGATCTCTACCCTGGCCCCACAATGGGTATTTGCTTTGACTGTTGACTGAGCAGGGACAACCTGGTTAATGTTCCTTGCCAGGCCTTCCCATAGCCTCCTCTCCAGCCATTGTCTTCTTCAGAGTGTTCACAGATCCAGCAGGAGTGTATCTATAGGTCTACAACCTCTCTATCAGCCAGGCTACAGGAAAAGCAGGAATGCTCAGATAAGGAATTTAACTACTGGTTTAAAAGTAAACTAGCCAAACTGTTTCACCTTTCTCAGATTATTTCTCTGTTTTTCCCTTTTCAGGGGATGTTTTCCCTTGCCAAGAATGGGGTCTTTTCCCCCATTTAGCTTCACGGCCCCAAGACGGTGTCCCTGAGGAGGCAGCACTTGAGAGAGGTATTGAAGGAAGGGAGGGATTTTGATGAGCAGGGTTGGGTGGAAGTGAAGGACAGTTGTGTGAAAGAGACTGTGGAAGGTCTCTCTAGTCTTTTTCTCCTGCACAAAGCTACTGTGCAGGTCACAAACAACATTTGTAGAATACCCAATGTAGTGCAAGGCATAAGAAGCTACCTAGTGATTATTATTAAAATAACAAACTATCATTGACTGCCATGAACATGGAAACACAAATCTGAGTCTCCCACATAAAGCCTGCTTTTGAAGGGAGACAAAGTTGGTGGCGCCCCCTGGTTCCTAAGAGAAAGAAATTAAAATCCTCTGTGCCTGAAAGCATTTCCTACCTAGGCCTTCAGAATTTCCATAGACTAAGATGAAACTTCTATGAGCTCACATTCCAAGGCCACCAAACTCACTAGAAAATGACCCACCATGAGTGAGAATTAGCAGAAATAATAAATAACATATTTTTACCCCTACTGATTTCAAAGCTTGGAACCATTGAAACAAGTAGATACATAATATAAAATAATCATGAATATCCACTTAAACAAATAAAAGATGGAATTAGAAAAATGAGAAAGCAATCAAAGAATTTCTATTAAAATGATAGTTTTAAAAGAGCCAAATAAAAATTTTAGAAATCGAATATATAACTACTGAACTCAAAAACCCAACCCAGAATAAAAATAGCCGAAAAGAGAATTAAAACGTGAAGTTATAGCTAAAGAAATTATCCATAATCTAATACAAATACACAAGAAGATTAAAACTAATGAAAGGCTAAGAGATATAGACAGAAAAAAAAGACTATTTAATATATGCCTAATCTATTAGACATAATATTAGGATTGAATAAAGAGATTGGATGTGAAGCAATGTTTAATATTACAATACATAGAAATTTTAGAGAAATGGTAAAATACAGTCATTTTCTGTACAGTCATGCATAACAACATTTTAGTCAATGACAGACCATATCTAAGAGTGGCTCCCTATGATTACTACCCCATATTTTTACTGTAACTTTTTCTACATTTATATATATTTACATACACAGATACTTGCCATTGTGTTCAATTTGCCTATAGTATTGAGTACAGTAACAAGCCGTACAGGTGTGGAGCCTTCAAGCTGTCAGTACACTCTATGATATTCATACAATGGCAAAATCACCTAATGATATACTTCTTAGAATGTATCTCCGTTGTTAAGCGATGCATGACTCTGTATAAATCGTCAGATACAAGCACACCATATATAAGCAAGATGAATTGAAAGAAATCCGAACCAAAACATGTTGCAATGAAGCCACCAAACATCAAAGACAGAAAGAACCTAAAAGCTCCCGGCGGAAAGTGACAGATTACCCTCCAATGAGCAACATTTAGATCATTCTTTGAGGTTTTAGGCACAACAATAGAAGTCAGAACCACTCTGGAATAACACCTTCAAATAACACCTTCAAATGAAAATAATCATCATTGTAAACTGTGCATCAGGCAAAATATATCTTTTAAGAATGAGTATGATATGATGACATTTTCATATAAACAAAAACAAGAGTTTGCCTACCGATACATCTCCACTAAAAGAATTCTAAAGGCAATTGGAAAAGGAAAATGGCCCAGAAGAAAGGTCTCAGGTGCAAAGAGAAGAATTATCAAATAAACTCATAAACTGGAAGGTAAATCTAAAAACATTATCTATATAAATTATAACAATCTGTTTTATGAGGGTTTTTAAAAGTACAAAATTGAAACTAATGATAACATAGACATTTGAGTTAAGAAGAAGCCACTCGATGTCTGCGGCTCAGTGAGTAGGGCTCCGGCCCCATATACTGAGGGTGGCAAGTTTGAACCCAACTCCAGCCAAACTGCAACAAAAAAAAAAGAAAGAAAGAAAGAAAAAGAGGAAGTCATTAAGGTATTACAAAAGTCCTTACCTTGTTTGGAAGGGGAAGTCAAGATAGTTATGGGCTTTTTTTTTTTTTTTAGAAATAAGGTCTCACTCTGTCACCTAGAGTGCACAGGCATGTTCATAGTTCACGGTAGCCTTAAATTCCTGACCTCCTGTGTTCAAGCAATCCTCCCACCTTAGTCTCCTTAGTGTCTGAGACTACCACTGCACACCACCATGTTTTTTATTTTGTTTTTTTTAGAGACTGTGTCTTGCTATTTTACCCAGGCCAGTCTCCAACTTCTTGCTTCAAGCAATCATCCCACCTCAGCCTCCCAATGACTCTCAATTTTATTAGATATGTATCATAAAATTTCAAGAAAAAAATACTAGGAAAGGGGTTTTTAATTTTTGATATTTAGAGGATTTTAGTTGTTTAATTTTGGAAATGTTAAGTTTAAATATTGGAGTTTTAAAATTTCACACCAGTAGTGGGAAACATGGAATATGAAAACAATAAAATAACAAAAACTTCAGTTCAAAGAAAGGAGAGAATAGATGCGTAGAAAAAAAATGGGTAGATTTAAATTTCTCACTGCTGTGTTGGCCTGGCTGGCCGTGGGGGCTACCAGCACCTGGCGGGAATTGAGCCGTGAGCCCTGAGATCCTCACTAGGGGACAGTGTTTTCTTTGCCTCGGGCCAAGTCTGCAGTAAACAGAAATCTCCTATAGTCAGTGCTACTCAAGGACCTAACCCTGCTGAACTGCTGCTCATGGGCAGTTACTTGGGCCAGCCTGGCCCGCCACAGCCTGCCCCGCTCAGGAGGACAAGGACGTGTGGGAGAGGCCTGTCCTGCACCTTCTGCCCCGCCAACTCCCACACTTACCCCTCACTCCTCACTACTCTTCACCAAGCCTCTGAGCAGCTGTCCCACGGGGACTGCAGGACTTCATCAAAGTGCTTCATAATGACACCTCACGGACGGAAACCCAAATTCCTTTCTGGGGTGCTTCCCACAGTGTGCTGGAATGATTGTCCAAAGAAGAAGGCTGTGCTATCTGTTCGTAAGTCCAGGATGGTGTGCAGCCCAGTCACCGCTAAGATTGCCCCTCCTGACAACTGACCAGTTCTGTAGGATCAGAGCAGGTGATCAGCTCAACACTGTCCTCACCATCACCTAAGGCCTCAGACCCATGTGCAAAGGAGACTATCCTGGGTGCCCTCAAAGAGAGGATGAAAAGGACAGAGGAGAGAGAAGACCAAATACTTGCTGATGTCCAGGAACATAAAGGCGGCAGCATAATAGCAGCAGAAGTAGACATTTGGCATTTGAGCCCCCGGTGATCTGTGGAGTCCCCACTTCTTTTATGCCCAAGTCTGAGTCTCTGAAGAGAGGTCCCCATTCCCAGAGCTCAGGGGACCCCTTGAGTAAGAGACCATGCACCCCTTCCTTGGCAAGCTCGTACACAGCTGGCATCTCTGTCCCCAGCCACAATGCCATCACCAGTTCCTATAGATGTACTCAAGGCTTCTCACAGTTCTGTAAGAGAAGTGGCCCAGCTCGTCACCCTTCTCTAATCTGGCCTCATCTCGGTCCTGGACACCAGAGAGGCCAGCAAAGAGCATGAGAGAAGAGGAGCTTTGTTATCATTCCAGTCCCTCAGCTCCACTGGCGACAAACAAGGAGTCCCAGAGAACGAGGGCTGCAGATGATACAACCACATGGAAAAAAACAAAACTCGTAGAATTCCCCATCTACACCTGGCAGCTCTGGGCATCAAAAACAGAAGATTCAGCTGCCGCCTTCCAGGGCAGGGAACAGCTGACTTCACTCCACTGCCCCAGCTTGGCTATTCAATCACTGCTTTAGACCTGGACTTAGAAAAGAAAGTTTCATTCAAATTATTTTACAAGGTTTTCGAGGACAAGACCAATGCTGCCTCGACGCCCCTCACTGAAACCCTGCCCACCACGTAGCCTTCATTTACTTTTACCCCACCTCCTGTGGGGAATGCGCCTCCCTAACCTCCCTCCTGCCTGTTACAGAGCTTGAAGAAAATGAACATTCCTCTGGCCTCCCATCCTTCCTAGAATCTGCAGGAGTGGTAACCACTGAGGCTCATTTACCTCCAAAGATACCAGGCCTTCTGACCTGTCTTGGCTCTTCCCAGCCACATGAGGTCACCTCTATAGACTCAAAATCCACAGTCTCGTTCATGGGGCTGGTCCTTGCTTCTTCCCTGATACGAGTCAGACACCAACTCACCTCTGGCCAAGACTTCTGCCAAATCTCAAGCCCCATCTGCCCCATCCCCACCTCCAAGCAAGGATTTCTGTTGAGAATGCTGAGGCCCCCACCTCCTAAGCCTCCTTCCCCTGCCACTTCTGCTGAATCTTCAGCATCTCCCATGTTCAAGCCCATTTTTATGTCCCCACGTAAGAGCAAAAATGAAGGCCCCAAGCTGTCTGGTCCTTCAGTCAGGACCACAGCACCGTCCAGCCCTACCCTCCCCACAGCTGCCAGCACCTTGGCCCTGACTTACCAGCCTATCTTTAGCATCAGAGGGCTGCCTGCGTCTGTGCCCTTCAGCTCCCCTCTTCAAGCACACAGCCACTCCAACCACTGCTCAGCCACAGCTGCCTCTCCAACCACCGCACAGCCAGTACCTTTGCTTTTGGCTTTGGTGTGAACAGTGTTAGCCCCCCAGGAGCAGTGTGACTAGTGCCACCCCTTCCACTGCATGATCTTTCCTCTTTGTACCCCCTGTCCCCAGTGCCACCTTTACCCCAGCCATGGACTCCATATTCCAGTCTGGCAAACCTCCTGCCATGCCTGTGTCAACCACAGCCCCCACCTCTGGCCAGTCATTTCCCAGTGCTGTTCAGACAGCTGCCAACGGCAGCACTGCCAGCCTCAGTGGCTTTGGAAGCACACTGACCACCTCAGCCCCGGCCACCACCAGCCAGCCAGCCTTGACATTCAGTAACACGACCACCCCAGCATTCAACATTCCCTTTGGCTCAAGCACCAAACCACCTCTCCCAGCATATCCCAGAGCCAATCCCCAGCCTGCATTTGGGGCCACTGCTGGACAGCCTCAAGGGGCCACCAACTCAGCCCTGGCCCCAAGCTGTGGCAGCTCTTTTGCGTTTGGAGACTCTGCAGCCCCGGTTCCAGCTGCAACTCCAGCCCACCCGCAGCCCAGCCAGCCTTGGCAGCACTGCACATCGAGCTTTTGATGGTTTGAAAGCCACAGCTGCTGCCTTTGGCACACCCACTGGAGCTCTGCCAGGCACTATAGCTGTTTTCTCCTTTGGTGCAGCCACCGCCTCTGGCTTTGGGGCTACAGCCCACACTGGCAGCAGTGGGCCCAGTAGCTCAGTGTTGGGCCTACAACTCCATCGCCCTTCACGTTTGAGGTGTTGGCAGCCCCAGCAGGCAGTGAGGGCTTTGGGATCATTGTGGCTCCCCCAGGCACCAGCTCCACCTCAGGAGCATTTAGTTTGTAGCAGGACAAGGTGGGTCCAAGGCGCTACCACCCCCTTTGCAGGGAGCTTAGGTCCGAGCATGCTGTGCACGCCCAGCCAGAGCAGACCCTTGCCCTCCTCCGTGGCCAGCACTCCTGAGAACAAACCTGTGTTTGGAGGCATCTCCAGGTCTATCTGTGGCCAGAGCACCCCGACCCCTGGAGTGGGCATATTGCGCAGCAGCCTGTCTTTGGGGTGTCCTCTTCACCCACCCTAAGCTTTGCTGAAGTTGGACCCTATGGATCAGCGGCCCATTCATCTTCCACTGACACAGGATCCAATACCCCAGGGGCTTGACAGTGACCTCAGGCCTGAAGGCCACACACAGGCAAAAAAGAGTCTTTGTCTTGACCCTGTTCCCCCACTGCTTTCCCAAATCTGGACCGTGGCATCTGCTAGGAAGAGCCCTTGACCTTCAAGTTCTATAAAGCAAACTTGCCCCCCAGATCTGTGGCTTTAGCCACCAGCAGGGAAGTGACAGCCCTGGTGCCCTTTGCCTTTTCCACAGCTTTGGGGCTAGGGAGGCCAGGTATGGCAGGGCAGAGCCTGAGACGATCCCACTAGTGAGGCTGGAGAACTAAGGGAACATCTGTACATACCATTCACTCACTTCCTTGACTCTTACTTAGTATGTCACCGTGGTCACACAACCACCCTCCCCGCCTTTCCCTGACAGCTACCTTTGCTGGCGGCTATAAGGTGCAGCCCACTTGGATCTCTGCGCATTTGATAGGACTGGGGGAAACTGATTGTCCCTAAAGCTTTTCCTTGCTTGGATTTACAACAAGAAGTGGCTCTCTTCCTCGGGTCCCTTTAGGGGACTCTTTCCCTGTTTCTTCTTGCTTTGTCCCTCACTGGTTCCTTGCGGGATTTTATCCTTTTTAAATTATCTTGAATCTAGCTTTGCCTTGGAGACCCCAGTGGGTGCTGCTCCTGTCATTTTCCTCCTGCCAATTCTGAGTCAGTATTTCCTCTCCAATCCTCTCTGCCAATTTGGCCCTCAAAAGCTTAGTGACTCAAGATTGTTAGCCTAGAGCGGCACCCGTAGCTCAATGGGTAGAGCACCGGCCACATACAACAAGGCTGGTGGGTTAGAATGCAGCCGGGGCCAGCTAAACAGCAATGACAATTGCAACCAAAAAAATCCAGGTGTTGTGGCAGGCACCTGTAGTCCCAGTAAGTTGGGAGGCTGAGGCAAGAGAATTGCTTAAGCCCAAGAGTTTGAGGTTGCTGTGAGCTGTGACACCACAGCAGTCTACCAAGGGTAACATAGCGAGACTCTGTCTCCAAAAAAAAAAAAAAAAAAACAAAAAACAATTGTTACCCAGGCAGAGCCAGGGTGAGATACCTTGCCCTAAGAGGGAAAAACTCATGGAGCAGACAGGACGGATGCTCACAGCTGATTTCAGCAGCCTCCTCCCCCACCCGCACCTTGGCCTCATCAGGCCCTTGTCTGCCTCTCCGGGATTGTATGTTTCAAGCCTTGCCCTGTGTTGTTTTTCTGGTGCTCATGCCTATCATTCTTTGAATTGAGTTTGGAGGAGGAATTGAATCGTATGAGTGTGACATGTTGGCCATGTCAGACATAGCTGTTTCAAGTGTTCTGGAGCCCAATAATTAAATGTAGAAGGTAGCACCACTTTATGGCTACAGGTGCTTACTCCTGAATTTTCAAATGGTGCTTTGACTTTAAGGATGGCAGCCCAGGAGGATGGTGCCTGGAGGAAACAATTATCTTCCTCTGTATTTCTCTCCCTCTTACCTGATCTCACTGGAGGCTAGATTACCCCTACTGTGTGTTAGGAAACCTACATTAATGCACCATACTTTTAGGTTACATCTTAGTTATTTTTCCCTATTAGGGCCCTCTCCAATCCATCCCCTTTTCTTTCTTTGTTCCAAAATCATTTACCCCAGGCCCAAGAGCCCCACTGCCATGCCCATCCTCTTTGGGAGAAGTAGGAATGCTTTATCTAAATTAAAAGAAAAAATATTGAAACATTTTAAAAATACAAATTTACTTTTGTATTTAAGCTAATTGCCTTTTAAAGGCTTTCAAACTTGGTTCATCAAAGTAGTTAAGGATAAACGCAATTGACTAGAAATCAGCTATCTAGTCATGCCTGTGTGATCTCTCCCATGTCATCCTAGGCAGCTTTCCTGAGAAACTATAGCTCTTTCTGGACATATTATATAAAACATAATCCTTATTTTATAAATAATGTGATGTAGATGTGACTGTCCCCCCTTCCTCTTAGTGACTGAGGTTGAGTGCTTTGTGGCTGGGGACTGCTCCCCTCAACCCCAGAAGAGCTCTGAAGTCTGATGTGCTGATAGTTGACTGTATGTGGAGCTGAGGAAGGAGCCTGAACCTCAAGTCTCTGTTGGAACTAGAGGTATGGGGGGCAGGGTGTGGGTCTAGAGATCAGTTTCTACCTGCACCTTTGGTATAGTAGATCCCTTCCTAGTTTAGAACTCCGAGCTGGCTTATCTAAGCTCTGTGGGTAGGACAGTAGGCCCAAGAGCTTTCTGAAGGAGAATATCCTAGCACGGGGTAAGTGAGAGTTTGAGTGTGTACACGTATGCCCACTGATCAGAGAGGGGAGGCCGGGACTTTCCATTACAAGTAAAGACTTAACTCTTGCTGAGTCTAGTTGAAATTTTTAGTGTGAATGTGACTCTTTTTTCCCGCTTATGTTATTAAAAATAAAAAAACTGTGATGTGTTTAAAAAAATGGGGTAAGTCTTAAAAACTAAATGGTTGAAAGGGATGGAATAGAACAGGAGGATGGAAAAGGTAATTCCACCAGATCTCATAGAATTAGTAATTTTAATTAATCATCGAGACCAGCGGTTCTCAACCTGTGGATCGCGACCCCTTTTTAACCATGAAAATACACTGGAAGGGTGAGAACCACTGATTCAGACAATAATTTCATGAGCCTTCATTTTGGTAGTATGCCTTATAACTCACGTATATCCTATACATTCTTTTGTGCACTTCCAGTACTGCATTTAAAAAGTAGCCAAAAATAAATAAATGAGTAAAACAATAGGAGCATGTAAGTTTCCTGAGGACAAGAGCAAAACCAAAGCTTTTCTGTACCCATTTGTTGTGCACACAGTGGACCCTCAAAAAACATCTGCTTATTTTACAGCCAAGGAATTGGTTCATCTTAGTGCATTTCAAAAGGATGAAGAAAACCAAGGCTTCGAAAAGCAAATGTCAGCGGAGCAGACAGAGGACTAAATTATATGATAATACAGTACGTAATACAGCATAATAGGCACGATACAGGTAATAGTAAACGAAAAACAAATCGGTTTTTTAGCCATGAATTATACTGTGTCTGTGGCTCCAGGCAGGAAGCATGCCTGGAGCTACCCTGGGTTCAGGTTGTTAAACCATGATGGATGATGCCATAAGGAACCAAACAAGATCAGTGGAATTCATTCATTTGCCTGGCACCCTGGGAACGCTTTCATTTCCCCCCAGACCTGACTGCCTCCTCCCATTCACTGGAGGCAGCAGGCGGGGTCCACAGCACACAGACTCACAATGAAGTGGGAGGGGACCAGGATCGCAAAGGCAGCACGGCCAATTCAGCCACAAGGGTTAGAAAATAAAGCAAGGGATACTTTACAAAGAAGGATATGTTCCAACTCCATCCACCCAAGAATGGAAGAAAAAGTACCCAATGTACTCAGCCTTACTATGAAACTAATTTAGGGCTTTCACATGAAAGCTATAACCCAGTTACAACCTAAGAATAGGGGAAAGAGGGAAAGGGAGAAGAGGGAGGGGGAGAGGGGTGGAGGGAGGGGTACTTGTGGAATTACAGCTGTGGGGCATCTTACATGGGTATATGTGAAACTTAGTAAATGTGAAACGTAAATGTCTTGGCACGGTAACTGGGAAAATGCCAGGAAGGCTATGTAAACTATTGTGATGAAAATGTGTCAAATGGTCTGTGAAGCTGGTGTATGATGCCCCATGATCATATCAATGTATCTACTATTTAATAAAAAAAAAAAGAAAGCTATGATTTAATAAAAAAAAAGAAAATGTAAAAAAAGATTAAATGAATATATATAAAAAAAAAAAGAAAGAAAAAGAAATCTGTGTGTGTGACCTTAAGCAGGAGGCTCTCCCAATACAAGGTTCAGATTTCAGATTATTGAAAAGCTACTCTTAAGGTTAATAGAAGGTTAATAATAATAACAAAAGGAGCTGATATGATCAATTTGAGCAACTACTGACATCTTTGTTTCCTCCCTCATCTTATCCTCTGGACAAACAGACTTCAATAAAATCCGAGTGGAGAAAACACTCCTCCGGGCCATTGCTGGAATCCCATGACAGGCAATGGACCCCTGAGCTCCCATTTTTAATTCTACTCTATGTCTCTTGTCTTTCTTATCTGTCGCTTCTAATTTTATATTTCTTCAGTCAAAGGTGGCAGATTCTGCAGGTCTCAGCTGATGCTGCTCTTGGGGTGGGATCCCAACAGACACTAAAAGAAATAGAGTTGTACTCATAGGAGTATAAAGTAAAGAGTATATTAGAGGCTGGAAAAGGCAGGAGAAAAGAAATAGGGAGAAATTTGTTAATGGATACAAAACCATAGCTATTAATAGATAAGAGCAATAAGTTCTAATATTGCGTAGCACTGTAGGATGATTAGAATTAACAATAATATATAGTTCAAATAGGTAGAAGGAAGATTGAATGTTTCCAACAGAAAAAAGGATAAATGTTTGCGATGATGGATTGTTTGAGATGATGGGTATGTTAGTTATCCTGATTGGATCACTATGTGTTACATGCATCAAAAACTCACTGTGTTCCCAATGAATCTGTATAATTATATGACAGTAAAATTCTTAATCTAAAAAAATAAATAAAACTTTAAAAAATATTCTAATTATAGGAGGAATAAGTTCAGGAGGTCTATTATACAGCCTGGTAATAAAAGTTAGTATTATATTTTTGAAAATTGCTGTAAGAGTAGATTTTAAGTATTCTCATCACAAAAAATAAGTATGTGAGATAACATATATGTTAGCTCAATTGAGTCATTTCACAATGTATGTATGTATCAAAATACTATGTGGTATACCATAAATATATACAACTTTTATTTGTCGGTTAAAGAAAAACACATACATAAAAAGTATTACTCTAGATGTTGAATGGACAGGTCTCTCAAAATCTCATGTATTTTGAAAAATGTATTAAATGTATTCCTATATTTACAAAATACTCAGTGTAAAACCAAAGAGGCTGAGTTTCTCCTCATATCGGTGTAGCACAAAGTGAACAGAACATCTGCCAGGCAGAGGAGCCCCAGGCAGTGGGGAGCATGAAGTGAGGCTGGGAGGAATCACTGAAATTAGAGGAAGGGCTCTGTATACTCACAGACCAGAAATTGGGGCTTGAATCAAGTTTCTTTTAGATTTCCCAGGGAAGATACCCAGCTAAGTGCCCTGAGTAATTCATTACCACTTAACAAACCACTTAACAACTCTAGGCCTCAGGTTTCTTAGTCTTAAATACTGAGGTTATGACAGTGTAATATGTAAACATCTACTTCATAAAGACCTTATGAAGATCTGATACTACAGTTGTTTTGAGTGGATTTTGGAAAGCAAAAAATTGAATTGTTCAATAGATAGGAAAAAATACTAAAATGGAAGTGAAGATGTAAGGAATAACTTTGTTCAGAAAAAAAGTCAGTGCCAATATTACAGAAAGGAAACTGTTTCTGAAAGTTGTTTCAGACTTGAGTATAGCATTTACATGTATTATATTATTATTGATAGATTGGTACAAATAAGATAAACTAGATATAGAAGAGAGATTTTGTGTAATGAAAGAATACTTTGGTCACTTCTAGTTTTCTCTGTTTCCTGATGAATTTTAACATGTAATAGTGTAGAATAAATAGTAGTGCTGTTGAAGAGCTTATATTTTACTAGCATAAATATAAGAGACACAAATTTCTGCTGGCTCCATAACTTGTCTAATTATCAAGTCAGATTTGTTTAAGCTCCCAGAGATTCAGAAGGGCACTGCTGGTAATATGTTTGCACACTACATCCATTTCTTCTTGAATTATGCCCCTCTAAATGCAATAGCACTAATTCTTTAACAATAAAATCTATTCAATGTATATATGGATAAAAAAAATTCAATTATTTTTAAATACAATAGTTCCAGAAGTTCTGAATGTTAATTTATATGTAAAGAATATAAAGAGATAAAGCTCCTTTTATTAAAAAAAAAAAAAAGCACAATAAAAACTATCATAATTGTTAAAATTATCTGTCAGAGATTTAAGACTTCTGCGTAGCAACGACTTAGCAAGGCCCGGCCTGAAACTGCCTCTACCTAGATACAGCCAATGTGGTACCATGCCACTGGCCTGACCCTGTCACTCACCTCTTCCCCCGCCTTCTTTCCC
>CAUYPK010014266.1:0-17252 GCA_963574355.1 Loris lydekkerianus
TTTGTGCCAGTACCATGCTGTTTTGATCACTATCGATTTATAGTAGAGTCTCAGGTCTGGTAGCGTGATTCCTCCTGCTTTGTTTTTATTGCTGAGTAATGTTTTGGCTATTTGAGGTTTTTTCTGATTCCATATAAAACAGAGTATTATATTTTCAAGATCTGTAAAGTATGACACTGGAGCTTTAATAGGAATTGCATTAAAAATGTATATTGCTTTGGGCAGTATGGACATTTTAACAATGTTGATTCTTCCCAGCCATGAGCATGGTATGTTTTTCCATGTGTTAACATCTTCCACTATTTCTTTTCTTAGAGTTTGATAGTTCTCTTTGTAGAGATCTTTCACATCCTTTGTTAGGTATACTCCCAAATATTTTATCTTCTTTGGCACTGCTGTGAAAGGAATAGAGTACTTGACTGTTTGTTCGGCTTGATTATCTTTGGTATATGTAAAGGCTACATATTTATGGGTGTTTATTTTGTAGCCTGAGACATAGCTATATTCCTTGATCACTTCTAAAAGTTTTGTAGTAGAATCCCTAGTGTTTTCCAGATATACGATCATGTCATCTGCGAAGAGTGAAAGTTTGATCTCTTTTGACCCTATGTGGATACCCTTGATCACCTTTTCTTCCCTAATTACAATGGCTAAAACTTTTATTACAATGTTAAAGAGCAGTGGAGACAATGGGCAACCTTGCCTGGTTCCTGATCTAAGTGGAAATGATTTCAATTTAACTCCATTCAATACCATATTGGCTGTGGGTTTGCTGTAAATGGCCTCTATTAGTTTAAGAAATGCCCCTTCTATACCTATTTCTTAAGTGTTCTGATCATGACGGGATGCTGGATATGATCAAAAGCTCTTTCTGCATCAATTGAAAGAATCATATGGTTCTTATTTTTAAGTTTGTTTATGTGTTGAATTACATTTATAGATTTGCGTATATTGAACCAGCCTTGAGACCCTGGGATAAATTCCACTTGGTCATGGTGTATATTTTTTTTCATGTTTTGTTGGATTCTGTTTGTTAGGATCTTATTTAGTATTTTAGCATCAATATTCATTAGTGATATTGTTTCTATGATTTTCTTTTCTTATTGGGTCTTTCCCTGGTTTGGGGATCAAGGTGATGTTTGCTTCATACAATGTGTTGGGTAATATTCCTTCTTTTTCTATATTTTGGAAGAGGTTTAGTAGGATAGGTACTAGTTCTTTAAATGTTTGGTAGGATTCTGATGTAAAGCCATCTGGTCCTAGGCTTTTCTTTTTAGGGAGATTTTGTATAGTTGATGCTATTTCAGAGCTTGATATAGGCCTGTTCAACATTTCCACTTCGATCTGGGTAAGTCTTGGTAGGTGGCGTGCTTGCAGGTATTGGTCAATTTCTTTCAGATTTTCATATTTGTGAGAGTAGAGTTTCTTGTAGTATTTGTTAAGAATTTTTTGAATTTCTGAGGGGTCTGTTGTTATTTCATCATTACCATTTCTGATTGAAGAGATTAGAGATTTGACTCTTTTATTCCTGGTTAGGTTGGCCAAAGGTTTATCTATTTTATTGATCTTTTCAAAAAACCAACTTTTGGATTTATTGATCTGTTGTATAATTCTTTTATTTTCAATTTCATTTAATTCTACTCTTATTTTGGTTATTTCTTTTCTTCTGCTGGGTTTGAGGTTGAAGTGTTCGTCTTTCTCAAGTTGCTTGAGATGTTCCATTAAGTTCTAAACTTCCTCTCTTTCTGTTTTCTTGAGAAAGGCTTGCAGTGCTATGAATTTCCCTCTTAGAACTGCCTTTGCTGTATCCCAGAGGTTGTTGTAATTTTTGTCTTGATTATTTTTTTTTCCAAAAATTTGGTGATTTTCTTCTTAATCTTGTCTATAACCCATGTATCCTTCAGCATAAGGTTGTTTAGCTTCCATGTTTTTGTACAAGTATGTAGGTTCCTGTTGTTATTGAGTTCAACTTTTATTCCATGATGGTCTGAGAAGATGGAAGGAACAATTTCTACTTTTTTAAATTTGCTGAGGTTAGATTTATGGCCTAGGATGTGATCGATTTTGGAGCATGTTCTGTGGGCTGATGAGAAGAATATGTATTCAGTTTTGTTGGGATGAAATGTTCTGTAGATGTCTGTTAAGTTCAGATGTTGAATGGTTGAGTTTAAATCTAAAATTTTTTTGCTTAGCTTCTTTTTGGAGGATTTATCCAGGACAGCTAAAGGGGTGTTAAAATCTCCAACTACTATGGAAGTGGAGGAAATTGAGTTGCTCATGCCTGTTAGAGTTTTTCTTATAAATTGAAGTGCGTTGTGCTTGGGTGCATAAACATTAATAATCCAGATCTCATCATATTGAGTATTACCTTTAACAAATATGAAGTGTCCATCCTTATCCTTTATTATTTTGGTTGGTTTAAAGCCTATTGCATCTGTGAATGGGATTGCAATGCCTGCCTTTTTCTGCTTTCCATTTGCCTGGAATATAGATGACCATCCCTTCACCTTGATTCTCTATTTGTCTTTTAATGTAAGATGCGATTCTTGTATGCAACAGTATCTGGTTGGAGTTTTTGTATCCAGTCAGCCAACCTGTGCCTCTTTAGAGGACAATTTAAACCATTCACATTAATTGTGAATATTGATAAGTCTTTCAAGAGTCTGGTGGACATTTTTAATCCTTTTGCGACTGTGAAAGTTGGAATTTGATCAAAAAATTTTTGGGTGGGTTTACTTTTGTGGTGGAGAATTATGCTGGTCTTTATGGAGGATATGTCTAAGAATGTCCTTGAGAGCTGGTTTGATTGTGGCAAATTTCTTCACTATGTGAATGTCGTTGAAGTATTTAATTTCTCCATCATAAATGAAGCTCAGTTTCGCTGGGTACAGGATCCTAGGTTGCAAGTTATTTTGTTTTAGGAGATTAAAAGTCGATGACCATCCTCTTCTATCTTGAAAGGTTTCAGCAGACAGATCTGCAGTTATTCTAATTTTCTTCCCCTTACAGGTAATGGTTTTCTTTCATCTGGCAGCTTTCAGAATTTTCTCCTTCATATTAACTTTAGTGAAATTAATTATAATGTGTCTGGAGGTTGTCTTATTTTGGTTGAGTTGTGCTGGAGTTCTGAACCTGTCTGCTATCTGAATTTTGGAATCTCTTGGCATGTCTGAAAAGTTCTCCTTCCTAATCTCATGGAGAAGAGACGCTGTGCCTTGTGAAGGCACTTCGTCACTTTCGGGGATCCTTATAAGACAAATTTTGTTTTTCTTTGGATTATCCCAGAGCTCTCTTAGAGAGTGGTCTGTTTTTGCTCTCCATTTCTCTTCTTCTTTGATGGTTTGGGATCGTTCGAATGCTTTGTCTTCAATGTCAGAAATTCCTTCTTCTTATTGCTCCATTCTGTTACTGAGGGATTCTACTGTGTTTCTCAGATCTTTGAGGGATGCAACTTCTTGTCTCAATGTGTCAAAATCTTTGGTCATTTGGTCTTTGAATCCGTTGAATTCTTGAGATAACTCTTGGAATTCTAATTTGATCTTATTTGCTATCCATATCCTGAATTCAATTTCTGACGTCTCAGCTATTTGTTTGTTTATAGGGTCTTGTGCTGTTTCTGCCCCAGTGATTCTTGGGGGAGTTTATCTACTCTGATTATTCATATTGCCAGAGTTTTTCTGTTGATTTCACCTTATGATTGCTTTTCACCATTGCCTCTGGCCATCCTCAGAGTTGGGGAGGTATCTCTCGAAGATTAGACCCCAGTGGGATCACTCTATTGTTGCTGGATTTTTGTAGGGAGTGACTCTGTGTCGTTCCTCTGGGGCTACTCTATCTAGGTAGTTCTGGTTGTGGAAGCTGCTCTGGTGTGTGACACACCCGGATCCAGCAACAGTGCTGGGGATGATTTGCACGGTTCTGGGAGTGCCTGGGGCCCAGTGACCTTGGCACAGAGAACCCAAGTCTCCAGCAGTCTCTGGCCAGGAGAAGAGCTTTGCACAGAGGCAGGGAGGGCTCCAGGGGGCACACAGCTACCAGAGTCCCTGGCCAGATGAACGGGCTAGTGTGGAGGCTGGGAGGACACAGGAAGGAGGATGCAGGGTTGCGTGGCTTCTGCAGTTCCTAGTCAGGGAATGTGGAGTCCTGGTGGGTGCGGGTCACTGGTCGGGGTCACTGCACAGCTCTTATGGAGGTCTGGGTAGTGCCAAGCCCAGGAGTTTGAGGTTGTTATGAGCTGTGATGCAACAGCACAAGGCTCCAGTGTGCCAAAACCATCTCACTCTGCCCCTAAGGATTAAGGATGTAAGGCAGCTCAGTCCCCACCTTTAGGCTGCTCAGTCACTAGGTTGCTTTGTCTCGCTAGATCCTTGCTCTGTGACCCTGAGGGTGGAGCTTGCTGGGGCAGTTCTTTCACAATGGCTTCCTGTGCCCAGCTCAGTGGCTCAGTCTGGGGCCCCAGACAATGCCCAAAGTTCTCCACACTCCTGCTCAAGGTCTCCCCAAGGCAGTTCAACTGAGTGCCAAGTCCAAGAACGCCAAAACAGTTCACAGGTAAGGCCCTTCCAGTTTGCATTCTCACTGCTGCTTATACTCATGGTTGCCGGTGTGATTAGGTCGATCCAACACACGCAACCACTTGCCAGTTCTCCACCTTTTTTGTCCTCCTGTTGGGGTCCAGAAGTCCCTTTGTATCCTCAAAGGGATGATTATAGGCAGATCCCACCAGCCAGAGATGCCTGGAGTCCTTTCTCCCCAGACTCGCTGTGCCCAGTTGCAGGGAATCTTTTACTCGGCTGCCAT
Organism: Loris lydekkerianus; assembly: GCA_963574355.1. Classification (NCBI taxonomy): domain Eukaryota; kingdom Metazoa; phylum Chordata; class Mammalia; order Primates; family Lorisidae; genus Loris; species Loris lydekkerianus. The sequence goes on from CAUYPK010014266.1 coordinate 4,801, forward strand.
CTTTCAATGTCGACCTCTCAAGCAGCTTCAGCAAAGATCTCTCCAATGCTTCCTGGCAGAGGCAGCCATCTTCCAGCCTGGCATCCAGAAAGGCTTTCTGCTCCTTCGCAATCCCCTCCTCCTGCCGACTATGCCAATATGTTGTGTGACCCAAGATGCGAAAGAGCAGCAGCTTTGCTGTGGTTATAAGCTCGCTCCTATTGCGATATGTCTAGAGAGTGTGCATCATTCTCTTCAGAACAGAAGCTTTCCATCCAGAGGGTAGGAGTCTCCAGAATGAGAGATGGAGAGTAATTTAAATTTTGGAACAGACTTTCATATATTGTGTGAAAGTCTGTATTCTTTAAAGTAAGGGTCTTATGGCATAAACTTCTTAGGGGGTGGACTAGCCAGATCCTTTGTCTTTCTCCTTGAAAGTAAGGGTCTTGTGGAATAAACTTCTCAGGGGATGGACTAGCCAGATCTTTTGTCTTTCTCTTAGGAGGAGAGAACAAGGAGTGTGTGGGGAAATGGATTTGTGTGGTGGGTTTTTGCCATTTTATATTAGCTTTGATTTTCTGGAAATTTATGTAAATGTAATTATACTGTAAGTGCTCTTTTTTTGGTCTAAATTCTTTTTCTCAGCTTAATTGTTTTGCAGTTCATCCATGTTGTAGTTTGTGTCAATTTTTTTAATTTTTTATTTTATTTTTTTATTGCTGAATGGTATTTCATTGTAATGGTAACACCATAGTTTGTGTATATATAAACCTGTTGAACATTGGGGACTGTTACCAGTTTTGGTCATTGAAACTACAACTGCCATGAATATTCTTCTCCAAGTGTTTTTATGGACATATGCCTCCATTTCTCTTGATCAAATAGATAAAAGTGAAATGTCTACATCATATGATAGATCTATATTAATCTACTTAAGTAATCTGCCACACTGTTTTCCAAAGTGGTTGTATCATATTCATGTCCTCACCAGCACTTGCTACAGTCAATCTTTTTAATTTTAGTCTTCTAAATAGATATATAGTGATATGCTATTATAGTGTGTTTGTTTGTTTGTTTGTTTGAGACAGAGTCTCACTTTGTTGCCTTCAGTAGAGTACTTTGGCATCATAGCTCACAGAAACCTCAAACTCTTGGACTCAAGCAATTCTCTTGCCTCAGCCTCCCAAGTAGCTGGGACTACAGGTGCCCCCCACAACGCCTGGCTATTTTTAGAGATGAGGTCTCGCTCTGGCTCAGGTTGGTCTTAAACCTGTGAGCTCAGGAAATCCACCCACTCCGGTCTCCCAGAGTGCTAGGATTACAGGTGTGAACCACCAAGCCTGGTCTGCTATTGTAGTTTTAATTTACATTTTCCTAATGACTAATGATGTACAGTATTTTTAAATATACTTAATTGTTATTTGTATACCTTATTTGATAAATTTTCTGTTTGAATATTGTACTCATTTGTTTTGGTTTTCATTTTTCTTTTATTCAGCTTTAAGAGTTCTTTATATTTTCTGGATCGAAGTACCTTCTTTATTTGTTTTGTTAATATTTTCTCTTAGTTTCTGGCCTGTTTTTTTCAGTCTCTTAGTGTTGTCAGAGAGTAGAAATTGAAAATTGTGATGAAATTCATTATATTAATTTATTTAACTTATTTATGTATTGTGCCTTTTGTATCACATATAAAAAAACTTACCTAATCCAAAGTCATGTAGACTTTTTTTCTTATAGTTTTTACCTTTAGTTCTGTGATCTATTGTAACTTAATTTTTGTATATGGTGCAGGATATAGAACAAAAGTTCATTTCTTTGGCATATGAATATTTCCTTGTTCCACCATCATTTGTCATAAAAAAAACTATATTTATTCTGCACACAATAGCGTTTGTACCTTCCTTGAAAATCAGTGGTCTATATATCTGTGGGCATTTATAGAGCTCAACTTATAATGGATAAAAGGCTTAAACTTAAGGCAGAAAACTGTAAGAATTCTAGAAGAAAATGTTGGGAAAACTCTTATAGATATCAGGCTAGGCAAGGAATTCATGAACAAGACCCCAAAAGCAATCATAGCAACAACAAAAATAAATAAATGTGACCTGATCAAATTAAAAAGCTTCTTCATAGCCAAGGACACAATCAAAAGAGCACATAGACAACCCACAGAATGGGAGAAATAGGTACATGCTATATATCTGATAAAGGATGATGTCTAAAATCTACAAAGAACTCAAGCAAATCAGCATGAAACAACCCAACAAACCTATTAAAGAGTGGGCAAAAGATATAAATAGGAACTTTTCAAATGGAGATATATGAATGGGCAACAAACTCATGAAAAAGTGCTCAATGCCTCTAGTCATTAGGGAAATGCAAATCAAAACCACACTGAGATATCACCTAACTCCAATGAGAATGGCTCATGTTAAAAAGTCCGAAAGCAACAGAAGCTAGTGCAGATGTGGAGAGAAAGAAACTCTTATTCATTGTGAGTGGGACTGTAAACTAGTACAACCTCTGTGGAAAGTTGTATGGAGATTCCTCAATGAACTTAAAGTAGACTTTCCATTTAAGCTGGCAATCCCACTGCTGGGTATGTACCCAAAGGAAAAAAGGTCATATTATAAAAGTACATTTGCACTTGAATATTTAGAGCAGCACAATTCACAATCACAAAGACGTGAAAACAACCCAAGTGGCCACCAATGCACAAATGGATTAAAACATTGTGATATATGCATACCATGGAGTATTACTCAGCCATAAAAAGAAATAGCAATCTAGTATCTTTTGTGACAACCTGGATGGAGCTGGAAACTATTCTTCTAAGAGGAACATCACAAGAATGGAGAAACAAACACATGCACTCAACACCAAACTGGAGCTAATTCATGGAAGTAAACTTCAATCAAAATCATGAGGGAAGCTGGGGATATGTAAATTCACACCTATTGGGTACAGTGCACGCTATTTGGGTGAAGGGCGCACTTATAATTTTGATGCAATCTGTACAAAAACAAAATATGTAAATAAATCATGATATACCCCCTAATATTCTGAAATAAAAATAAATTTTAAAAAATGGAAAAACATAATTATGTATTTAATTTTTAGGCTTTCTAATTTGTTTTATATCTTGTCTTATACTTTGTATCTGTGCATGACTTTTTCAAACACTTCTACTTTTTGAAAAACATTTCTGTCAAAATGATATATCTGTGTAGTGTAAAGAATCAAATAAGTCTACAAAAGTTGTTTTAGGAAAATAATAGCAGTATTCTGCCTCCTGTACACATTCCCTTTACTCATAGGAAATTAATTTTTTTTAGCTATTTGTTTTATTTAATTTTTACATAGTATACTGTATTACTACTTCTTGATCCTCAGCTTAGGCATGGTCTATTCAATTTTTATTTTGAATGAAATGGTGGTTGAGGTATTGATTAATTACCTTTTCTCCCCCATGGCAAATATGTATGCATGCACTTTCCTCAGCATGTTTTCTCAGTATAATTTATAGTTATTTTGTTTAGAGCAGTGCTCATTGTTTTGTTATTATGAGTTTAAAAATGCAATGAAGTAATCTATTACCACTACTAGTGTTCCCTGGACTTAATACTTTTCTTTTTTGCAAGAGAAGGGCTTAGTTTTCTAGGCATAACATAACCAGCTCCAAACATTGCCGACTGATGTCTTCATATATTTAGACACATTGGGTAATCTATCAATTTCACTATTCTGAAAAAATTTCTCTTAAGCTTTTTATGGATTCCCATATGAGCACACTGCTGTCTATTACTGCTAAAGAAAGGTCATTCCAGGATCACTGTCACTGTGAGTTTAGGAACCCCTCAGGCTCTGAATTTTCTTTTGCCAATATTTTCTATTTTAGTTTACTCCTTCAGTTTGGTGGAATATAGTCTCTGATAACTTCTAGAGAAAACATTTGCAGGAGATAAATTTAAGAGTTTTTGTATGTCTAAAATACTCTTTCTTCTACCCTCACACTTAATCAATAGTCTCTTTGGATATATATGTATTTTTTTACACAATCATAAATTATTCCTTGTGGCGAGAAAGTAAAACAGTCCCAGTAGAGCATATTTATTTTTTAATTATAAAAATTATTTTTTTAATGCTTCTTTCATACATCTTATTGTGTAGGTAGTAGTTACAGGCGTTTCTGAAACAAAGTACTATCACACATTCTGTTCAAAGGCAAAGCACCAGAGGTAAAGCTGATCTGCTGTCCAGAGTTCTCAGCTATGGAATCCTGCTTCTTAATTTTATATTGATTTTGCAAATCAGAAATGTTATTTCCCAAAAATGATAATGGGGTTGTAAAAAATAGTTGCATTCAACATTATAGTTATAGATATGGAGTATAATTTAAGAAGTAAAAGTTAAGAAGAAAAAGTCTACTTAACATCGTTAGTATATCAGTATAGGTCTGCAGGAAAAAATACTGTGATAAACTTGTCTTTGATACGAAGAAGAAATTCTAGTCCAAGTTTGAACACACTTCACTAGATATTTCCTTTACTGCAGCTCTTCATTCTTTCCACGTTTCATATTAGAGGACTGGTACAGCCTTTACAACTTCATTAACAGGACCAAATCCAGTATCCATTGATTTCTTCTCAAAGGGCATCAGACAGACTGGCAGTTTCACTCTCATGAGTACTCTAGTCATGAAAAAACTCAATAGGACACAGACAAATAGAATGAATAGAAGAAGAAATCTATTGCATTTTGGAATATTTGATGCATTGGATCAGTCCAGGATTATAAAACCTAAACCTCCCACTATAAACAGGAAGCTGGATCCAAGTCCTTCCATAATATATTGTCCATTTACTCTACAGCCCAAGAAAGCTACTGGCCTCTGATGCCCATGTTTGTCTGTCATAGAGTCAACACTTGGAGGTTCAACAACATCATAAATTATTCCTTATGATGAGGAAGTAAAACAACACCAGTAGAGCATATGCCATCATGGCAATGGCACGGGCAACTAGGGCAGCTTCTTCAGCTTCAGATTGGGACATTTGAGAAAAAATACAGAATGTTTCATGAATTTGTGTGTTGTCATTGCTTAGCGCCATGCTAACCTTCTCTGTGTTGTTCCAATTTTAGTATATGTGCTGCGGAAGTGAACATTCTTACTACTTCTAAAAAGCATTTATCTATTGTCTCCTTGATTCCATTGTTGCTTATGAAAATTTGGAGACAATTTTAATTCCTAAATAAACATTTGACTTAATTTTTCCTATTTTGAATCTGTCAACCAGCCTTCTATATTTTATCGCAATTTCCCTGCTTTTGTTTTCAGTGGTAATTTTTGTACTATTTCATAATTTCTCAGAGATTTCATGATGAAAACTAGGTTGCTTTTAAAAATTATGTTTTATCCATAGAGGATGCCAAAAATGTATACACATTTTAAGTCAAAAACTGTATTAAAATTGTAATATTCAATATATGCCAATAACAAAAGATGAATACAAGTCACAATGAGCACCTCTTGTAATTGCAGAAGTCAAATGTGACTTGAGCATAACAAATTTAATACTTTAATTCACTTTCATTAATTATAATAGTTTTCAGATTATTTTGGAGTTTTCTTGTATAAATTCATATTATTTGCAAATAAAGACTATGTTTTCCTATTTTCTAATCCTTCTACCTTTTGTGACTTTTGTTGTTGCTTTCCTGTGGCATTGACTAGGGTCTCCAGTACCATGTTGAGAATGGTACACATTCTTGTCCTAAAAGCATTATTGTTTGTCATTACCGAGGGGACGGCGCCACTGGCACCAGGTTGGTAGGGCCCAGAGATGCTGTGAAACATTCTGTATTGCCCAGGCCATGCTCTCACAACAAGTGATTATCCGACCTAAAATATCAATAATGCTGAGGTCGGGAAACCTGAATGTCAGGGAAGGCAGACTTACATCTCATATACCACATGGCTGTGAATGTTCATAACATTGGCCCATAATTGTTAGGAAAAGATGAGATTATGATCAGCACACATTGAAATGCAATGTATTCTAGAAAGATTTATGCAAAAATGGTCAAGATTTGAAACAACATAGGATTTAAAGATGTGTTTCAATTGTTTAAAGAAATTAGCTTATATGGAAGAGCTTATTTCCAAATAGTACCAAACACATGAACTATTACAGAAAGATAAGACCTCATTACAATTTTTATTAATATATTGTTCAGTAACAATTTAAAAAACATTTCTGGTTCACTGGTTTGATATTTGCACAAAGAGATTATTTTTTTAAAGTTTCTGAGATAAACTGTGGTTTGGACTTCAGGGCCCCAGTGAACATTTTTTTTTTTTTTTTTCCCCCATATAGAAGCTTTACACAATAGTCAGTCCCAACCTCAATAGCATCTGGCTGTCAGCTGGGGGCTCCTTCTGAAAGGGCTCCTCCTGCTGACCAATCATCTCTTTTGTCTTCAGAGCCAGGGCATAGTCAGCTGGGACATGAAAGCGCCAACTAAATTTAGTGTAATTGAGGCAGGTTTGAGGAATTTGCCTAATTAGGATGGGTGAGGGGAAGAAGAGTGGTATGGAGGGAAATTATGCAGAAGTTCAGGAAAGGCTAAAATGTGGTGGAAATAAAATGAATAAGCAACAACATCTGGAAATTGATTGAAAAAAGACTACAATTGAAAGTGCATCTGGGGAAGAGAAACAGATCCCAGATTGCCACAGATTGGAAAATCAGGAGCCTAGAGAAAGAAAGTTCTATTGTGACACACACCAGGAAGCAAACAAACTTGACTTGGCTTCTTGACCAAGAAATCTCTATCTGTATTTTACTATGCCTTTCAGAGCCATGAAATATGTGCAGGAAGGAAGTCCAAAAGAGCCAGAAATTCCAGTGGTAAGAAAAGATGGCCTGGCTGTGTTAAAATACAGAAAGTTGCTGAGTTGAGTGAAGATGATCTCTGTAACTGATGGGTCATTTGTTAGGCAGAAATCAGCAAATTTCATTGCCTCTTTAATCACAGCATTTATGTCTTCACATTCAGCTCAACTCCTAAACGAAATACTTTGTGAAGTCATGGGTCATGACATCACCAAGATGTTCAGATAACATTGGCTTGTGATGTGGCATAAGGGAACATCCTTCTCAGTGTATTCATAAATTAACACTGAATAATAGTCACATCAGCACTGCTGGTCATAAATCATGCTATCATCACACTCTGCAGTCATTCAGAGACAATCATAATTTTCCCTATTCATCTACAGTGTGAAGGGAGCCTAGCAATGTCCACCAGCTTCAGTGTCCTCTTTGAAGTCATGGAGGAATGAATGTGAAATGCAAGCTTGAGATACAAAGTGAGTCTGTCATGTCAAATTTCCAGTGGTAAGGAGGTGAAGACCACTAGAGCGGAAGGTTGATATTTCTTGTGGTGACTCAAAATCAAATCAGAATGCCTTTCATTGTTGGTACCATGGTAGTACTATGTGTCAGGAACTGGCCATATTACTCAGAAGACTCACAGATTTCTTCTTGTTACAGTTTTTGATTCTTCCTTGTTTACAATATTTCTTCCTTTTAGTTCTTTTGGAAGAGGAATCTTGGCCTATTTAGTAATGCTGAACCTTGAGGTTTAAAGAAAGGATACTATTCTGTACTTCATGTTTTACTGACCTATGGAGAGGAGGAGGGCAGAAAAATCATCTATTCATAAGGCATTTTGCTTCTCAGGGCAAATATGACACACTGTGTTACAGATTAAATTGTAACTCCCCCAAGTCGGTATGTTGAAGGCCTAACCCCCAGCACCCCAGAATATAACCACATTTGGAAATAGGGCCTACAAAGAGGTAGTTAAGTTAAAATGAGGTCATTAGGATGGCTTCTAACACAATATGACTGGTGTTTCCATAAAAAGATTTAGGACATAGATACACAACAAAAGACAATATGAAAACATAGTTTGAAGATGGCCATCTACAAGCCTAGGGAGAGGAGAAGAAATCAACCATGCTGCCTCCTTGTACCCTGACTTCTAGCCTCTAGAACTGTGAGATAAAAATAATTTCTGTTATTTAACCCACTTTGTTGTACTTTGTTATGGCAGCCCTAGAAGAGTAATATGCTCACATATACCTTTATATATTTTCCTGGATAAATAAATATAAATGGACTATTAGACAAATACTTTTTTAAGCACCAAATATGTGTCCTAATGTTTATACTGAGTGTTGTGAAGAAAACAAAGGACAATACCCAAACTGCCCCTACAAATTTTCTTCACGTGAAATAGACAGACAGTCTGAATTCACCAAACAATACACAGAGTAGACATAAAGTTCATGTGCAATTTAAAATAGTTTAACATAGTAAATTTCACACAAACTTTGTGTCCATGCTGTAGATGTCCTAAAGTGAGTTCTCCAGAACCAGACCCTCAGACAGAGATTGGAATGTACAGAAGTTATTTGGAAGGTGTTTCCAGGAAACTGCAGTGGGACAATGGGAAATTGTGCAGAAAACTTGAGTTGAAAAGTAGGCTACTTCTATAGACACTTGTGTCTGAATCTCGCTGGTCCCCTCACTGGGATCATCCCCACTGTGAAAGGGCACAGAACATGCTTCAGAGTAATTGCTTTTTTTTTAAAAATTAAATCATAGCTGTGTACATTAATGCAATTATGGGGTATAATGTGCTGGTTTTGTATACAATTTGAAATACTTTCATCAAACTGCTTAGCATATCCTTCACTGCATTTTCTTAGTTATTGTGTTAAGACATTTATATTCTACACTTAGTAGATTTAACATGTACCCTTGTAAAATGCACCATAGGGGTGGTCCCACCGATTACCCATCCTCCCTCTTCCCCTTCCTCCCCCTCCTCTTTCCCCTTCATCTTGGGCTATAGTTGGGTTATAGCGTTCATATGGAAGTGTGGGTATTTATAAATTGGTTTCACAGTAGGGCTGAGTACATTGGATACTTTTTCTTCCATTCTTGAGATACTTTGCTAAGGAGAATATGTTCTAGCTCCATTCATGTAAACATGAAAGAGGTAAAGTCTCCATCTTTGTTTAAGGCTGCATAATATTCCATGGTGAACATATACCACAATTTATTAATCCATTCATGGGTCGATGGGCACTTGGGCTTCTTCCATGACTTAGCAATTATGAATTGGGCTACAATAAACATTCTGGTGCAAATATCGTTGATATAATGTGATTTTTGGTCTTATGGATATATACCTAGTAGAGGAATTGAAGGATCGTATGGCAGGTATATTTTTAGATCCCTAAGTGATCTCCAAACATCTTTCCAAAAGGAACATTAGTTTGCAATCCCACCAGCAGTGTAGAAGTGTTCCCTTTTCTCCACATCCATGCCAACATCTCTGGTTTGGGGATTTTGTGATATGGGCTAATCTTACTGGAGTTAGATGATATCTCAAAGTGGTTTTGATTTCCATTTCTCTTATTTTTGATAATTAAGGATGAGGAGGATTTTTTTATGTATCTGTAGGCCATGTGCCTGTCTTCTTCTGAGAAGTTTCTCTTCAAGTCAGTCCCTTGTCTGCACTGAGATGGGATAATTTGTTCTTTTCTTGCTAATACATTTGAGTTCTCTGTGGATTCTGGTTATTAAACCTTTGTTGGAGACACAACCTGCAAATATCTTCTCCCATTCTGAGGGCTGTCTGCTTGCTTTACTTACTGTGTTCTTGGCTTCGCAGAAGCTTTTTGGTTCCCAGTGATGTATTTTTGGTGTTGCTTCAATTTCCTGGGGTGGAGGTCCTCCTCATAAAATATTCTCCCAGGCTGATTTCTTCAAATGATTTCCCTGCACTCTCTTCTAGTATTTTTATAGCTTCATGTCTTAAGTTTAAATATTTTATTCAGTGAGAGTCTATCTGTGTTAATGGTGAAAAATGTGGGTCCAGTTTTAGTCTTCTACAGGTTGCCAGCCAGTTCACCCAGCACCATTTGTTAAATAAGGAGTCTTATCCCCACTGAAAGTTTTTGATAGGTTTATTGAAGATCAAATGATGGTAGGTAGCTGGATTCATCTCTTGGTTCTCTATTCTGTTCCATGCATCCCCACCTCTCTGTTTTTGTGCCAGTACCATGCTGTTTTGATCACTGTCAATTTATAGTATAGTCTGAGGTCTGGTAGTGTGATTACTCCTGCTTTGTTTTTATTTCTGAGTAACATCTTGGCTATTCTAAGTTTTTTCTGATTCCATATAAAATGAAGTATTATTTTTTAGAGGTCATTAAAGTATGACAGTGATGCTTTAATAGGGATTGAATTAGAAGTTTATATTGCTTTTGGTAGTATGGACATTTCAATAATGTTGATTCTTACCAGCCGTGAACATGGTATGTTTTTCCATTTGTTAACATCTTCAGCTATTTCTTTTGTTAGAGTTTCATAGTTCTCTTTATAGAGATCTTTCACATCCTTTGTTAGGTAAACTCCCAAATATTTCATCTTCTTTGGCACTACTGTGAATGGAATAGAGTCCTTAACTTTTTTTCAGCTTGACTATTGTTGGTATATATAAAGGCTACTGATTTTTGAGTATTAATTTTGTAGCCTGAGTCACTGCTGTATTCCTTGATCACTTCTAAGAGTTTTGTAGTTGAATCCCAGGATTTTTCTAGATATACCATCATATCATCTGTGAAGAGTGAAAGTTTGATCTCCTCTGACCCTATATGGATACCCTTGATTGCCTTTTCTTGCCTGATTGTGATGGCTAAGACTTCCATTACAGTGTTAAAAAGCAGTAGAGGCAATGTTCCTTGCCTGGTTCCTGATCTGAGTGGAAATAATTTCAATCTAATTCCATCCAATATGATATTGGCTGTGGGTTTGCTGTAGATGGCCTCTATCAGTTTAAGAAATGTCCCTTTTATACCTATTTTCTTAAGTGTTCTGATCATGAAAGAATGCTGGATCTTGTCAAAAGCTTTTTCTGCATCAATTGAGAGAATCATCTGGTCTTTGTTTTTTATTCTGTTGATGTGATGATTTATATTTATAGATTTATGCATATTGAACCAGTCTTGAGACTCTGGGATAAAACCCACTTGGTCTTGGTGTATAATTTGTTTGATGTGTTGCTGGATTCTGTTCGAAGAATCTGTAGGGTCTTATTGAATATTTTTGCATCAATATTCATTAGAGATGTTGGTCTATAATTTTCTTTTCTTGTTCAATGTCAGAAATCCTTTCTTCTGCCTGTTCCATTCTGTTGCTGAGGGATTCTACTGTATTTCTCATATCTTGGAGGGCTGCAAATTCTTTTCTCAATGTGTTAAAATCTTTGGTGATTTGTCTTTGAATTCATTGAATTCTTGAGACAACTTCTGAATTATTCCTAGAATTTCTAATTCCAACTTTACTTCCATTCTGTTAATCTTATTTGCCATCTAAATTCTAAACTCAATTTCTGACATCTCATCCATTTGTTTATGAATGGGATCTTCTGTTGTGTCCGCCTTGTTGTTCCTTGGGGGAGCTGATCTACTCTGATTATTCATGTTACCAGAGTTTTTCCACTGATTCTTCCTCAGGATTATTTTTCACCATTTGGCTAGATGAGCAGGTGAGGTGAATTGGATTGGGGGCTTTTGGAGTAGTGATTAACTAGCCCTTTGCCCAAGATCTGGGACTGGTGACTATAGCTTTCCCCTACAGCTTTGCAAAGGACCTGTACAGTACTACAGCCTGAGACATGAGGGACCTGCTTGGTGTGGTGGGGCTAGGTGGCTCTGTCTTGTATTTAGCTGCTCTCTGTCCAATCCTAGTGAATCAGTAACTCTGGGTTGAAGTATCAGCTGTGGAGAAATATAAGCAACTAGGCCTCAACTGGAAAAGGAACATCAAACTCTCCCACAACACAACCAGGGTACCATCTTGGATGGTCCTCAGGTGATTGGCCCAGGTCAAGAGTTCCAAATCAATTGTCCCAGTCAGCACCAAGTCTCAAGTGGGAGAGTTCAAAAGGTCTCTAACAATTAGATAGCAGGGATCTGCTGGCAGCTTGAGTGTGGCTTCTTCCGGTGCTCTGTGGAGTCAGAAGGGCCTGCCCAGCAAATGAGTTAGTCCAGGGAGGTTGATGCCTCCTTCCCCACCTTGCACCTCTGTCACACCTAATCACTGGTAACCCCACAGGGCTGTGGCCCACTTTCCTCCAATGAGCAGATGCGCCAGGGGTTTGCACCTGCCTGAGTCACAGGGAGATCTATGTCTCCTCGGCCAGATTGTTGCACTCTGCCACCAGCTAACAGGGGTAGCTGAAGCCTGATTACCTCAGGTGCTTAATGGAAGGTGCAGAGTTTCACTGAGTTCTAGCCCCACCCTAGATTGATATTGCTGCCACTCATATTCTCATGGAATTTGCATTTCTGTCCCAGCTGTATTCCACTGTAGACCAGGCACTGTTTGAGG
>CAUYPK010014267.1:0-98677 GCA_963574355.1 Loris lydekkerianus
GATTTTGGAGTATGTTCCATGGGCTGATGAGAAGTATGTGTACTCAGTTTTGTTGGGATGAAAAATACTGTAGATGTCTGCTAAATCCAAATCTTGGATGGTTAGGTTTAAATCTAAAATTTCTTTGCTCAGCTTCTTATTGGAAGATCAATCCAACACTGCCAAAGGAGTGTTGAAATCTCCAACTATTATGTAGCTGGAGGAAATCAAGTTGCTCATGTGTGGTAGAGTTTCTCTTATAAATTGAGGTGCATTCTGGTTGGGTGCATAGGTATTAGTAATTGAAATCTCATCATATTGAGTATTACCCTTAAAAAATATGAAGTGACCATTCTTGTCCTTCATTACTTTTGTTGGCTTAAAGCCTATTGTATCTGCAAATAAAGTTGCAACACCTGCTTTTTACTGATTACCATTTGCCTGAAATATGGATGACCATCCTTTCACCCTGAGTCTATATTTGTCTTTTAAGGTAAGATGTGACTCTTGTATGCAGCAAATATTTGACCTGAGTTTTTGTATCTAGTCAGCTAACTCGTGCCTCTTTAGAGGACAGTTTAAGCCATTCACATTAATGAAGAATATTGATAAGTCTGGTAAAATTTTGGGTATCAAGTTTTTCAAAAGTCCAGTGGACATTTTTAATCCTTTTCCCACTATGGAAGTTGGAGTTTGATCAAAAGTTTCTGAGTGAGTTTACTTTAGTGGTAGAGGATTGGGCTGGTCATTATGGAGGATAGGTCTGAGAATATCCTGAAGAGCTTGTTTGGTTATGGCAAATTTCTTCAACATATGAATGTTATTAAAGTATTTAATTTCTCCATCATAAATGAAACTCGGTTTAGCTGGATACAGGATCCGGGGTTGAAAGTTATTTTGCTTTAGGAGATTAAAAGTCGATGACCACCCTCTTCTGGCTTAAAAGATTTCAGCAGAGAGATCTGCAGTCATTCTAATATTCTTCCCTTTGTAGGTAATGGATTTGTTATGTCTGGCTGCTTTCAGAATTTTCTCCTTCATATTAACTTTAGTGAAGTTAATTATGATATGCCTGGGGGAGGTCTTATTGGGATTGAGTCATGCTGGGGTTCTGAAACTGTCTGCTATCTGAATTTCAGAATCTCTTGGCATGTCTGAAAAATTCTCTTTCATAATTTCATGGAGAAGGGCCCCTTGCAAGGCCACTTCATCACTTTCAGGGATTCCAATGAGGCAGTACCACCTCAGGCAAATCCTTTACTCACGGGGCCTGCATTTCTGTCCCAGATCTGTTCAGTGGTGGTTGCCACCTGAGTAGATGCTCGGCCTTCTCTGGTTGCCCAGGGAGACAGGCTGTGTGGCTTCAGAATATCCATGAGTGAGCCCTATTATTGCTAAAAGACAGCTGCTGCTCTGCACCTCGGGGCACCACTGCTCTTGTGTGGTTCCCTCTCAGCCAACTGTCCTCTCCTTATTTCCATGCCCCAGAGCCAGCACTGACCAGCTGCAGTTCAGGCCCTGCCCGCACCCCTCGAGAAATCACCCACGAATCTGGACTCCTGGGGGACAGGCCACCAGACCTCAGAGTGAGAGTGGAGGGGAGTGCTTGGAGCTCAGAGTTGCGGGTAGAGAATATATACAGTTTTATACAGTTTTATGCCTGGCAGGAGAACACCGTGGCACCCTAGTAGGAGAGGTAGGTCCAGTTTTTAGAGGGTCTCTCCCGTGCAGAGGACCTTTGAACTCTGCTCGTTTGTTTGTGGGGCACTCCAAGCTGTTTTTATGGGAGAGGGGACAACCATCCACTTGGTGATGGATTTTGTACCTTTTGTTTGTATCCTTGGGGTCACAGCTCACCTCAGCAGGGTTGATGTGCGTTCTTCAACCTTCTCTCTTGGTGCAGCTCTAATCCACCAGGTTACTTGCTAAATTTATGTCCTTTAACTCTCCTTCTAGATGGGAGCCTCTGTGGAAAGTTGGCTTCAGTCAGCCATCTTGTCTCCACACCCACTATACTATTTTCTTAGAATTTTTTTATGTAATTGAAAGTTTTTAAGGCTGGATGGGGTGTTTTAGAGAAATGCCCTCTTGATACAACCAAGTAGGGTTCACGCTCCTGTGAGAATCTGAAGCCACCACTGCTCTGACAGGAGGGGGAGCTCAGGCAGTGATGTGAGAAACGGGGAGTGGCTGTAAATACAGAAGAAACTTCACTCGGTCATCTGCTGCTCACCTCCTGATGTACAGCCTGATCCTGAACAGGTCATGGACCAGTACCAGTCCATGACTGGGGATTTGGGAACTGCATCCCTGGAGAATAACTCTCAACAATGAAGAACTATAGTTGATGGATAAATGAGACAGCCTCCCTTTTACTGATGGTCAATTCTGGAATCTATTCTACATACTCTTCCAAAGTCTCAGCAAAATTGAACCGCCCTTACCTGCCTCAGTGACTTTACTAACACACTCTGATACAGGCTTCCTTCTTGTCTGTCTCTTTCTCCCTGCTCCCTCACTCCTGGTTTCTGGGATCACATTGAAAAGAGACTCCCTGCAGTGAAAACAAACTCAACTTTTCTCTTCTCCTGCTCTCTACTTAAATCTACTCTGCAAAGTCCAGACATTTTGAATAAAATCTGGGGCAAATCTAATAAATTGCAAATGGTAAGAATTTTACTTAAAGCTCCACCCTTCTTGTAAATGGGATGCCAGAACCAGGAGCAAGAGCCAAACTCTCACGTGAGTTAGAGTTGTCCCTTATTACCAAGATTCAGAATCCTAGGAAGACAGGGAGACCATTCCCTAAGCCTGCCTTCCTTTGAGAGAACTTCACAAAGTTCTTACACCCTGTCCCCAAAAGTTACAATTTTTAGCTACACACCACACAGCCCTCTAATCTCTAACTGCAGGACTCTTTGTCACATTTCTAATCTGTACATGTTCCATCTGTTGTTGTTTTTTTTCCTTCATCCCAGGGTCATGATGATGTTCACAGTATCAGAACCAAGGAGGACTGGCTGATGCAACTGAACAATTGCTACTTACATCATTAAGTAACTTCTGAAGCTCAGGTTGGCGGGGGGGGGCTGTTTCTCTTCTCACACTCTGACTGCTCTAGTCTGTGGCCAGATGGCCACTGTGGGACTTGAGCAGCTGTTTTGTGCTGCTTCTTTCTACTCTCAGCTGGGTAAGTAAGGGCATGGCCCTTCCAGGTGGGAGCAGAGGGAAGAAAGGAAAGGGAAGGAGAGAGAAAGGTCTTTTTTGTCAAGTACCATCATGAGATTGAAGAGCTGTTTCTAAGCTGGGTGGGATGTTTTGGAGAAATGCCCTCCTGATACAGGCAAGAAGATTGCAGGTGGGATAACCTCTCCTTGGCTGGCCATCTCTTGTTTACTCTTCGGGTCCTGGGAACCCAGTAGCCTACTCCCCATTAGGGTCACCATGCACTCCAAGCCCATCCTCATGGAATTAAGATGACTTGTCTTATTTGGTCCCATCTGAATCAGAGTCTCATCTTTACAGTGATTCAGGCACAAGGTTCCCCCAAGCTCCTGAAGACCGGCATTTATGCTCCAAAGGAATTCATTGAAACCCTCTTCCCTGGAAAGGAGGGGACAGTATCTCCCATTTCTTCCAAGTGTGTGTTAGGGTATGCTGGGAGCAAGGGCTGGCGCTAAGATGCTCAGCACTCTGACAGCTCTCTGCAGAAGTCCTCATCTCGTCTCTGACTCCCTAGGTGTCTGTGTTCTCTTTCTATAGGCTGGAGCCTGGTGATCATCCAAGGGCAGGCTCTAGGTTACTGGATTCCCCATGGCACATCCTGCTTGGTGGCCTCATTCCTCACTTCGAAATGAAGGAATCATTAGCGTCTCTCATCTTAGAGTTTCAGCCTAACTTGAGGGAAAAAAAAAAAAAAAGAGTCCTATTTTCACATCCATCCTAGTACACATAATATACACCTTGACTCAGCACTAAAGAACATTTTTGTGGTCATAACAACATAAACATGAAGACTCGTTTAACTAAAATCTGATGGTAGCACTTTAGTTGGAAATGGGGAGAAGAACAAGAAAGCCCCACTCCACCTACCAAGGGTGAAAGTCAAGGCTCCAAGTTGCAAACAACTCACCCTGACTGGTTAAAGCAGGAAGTAAGCTTTTTAAAGGACCGCTCTCCAGAATCTCAGGGAACAATGTCCAACCACATACAGGCTGCCTGGTGAATGCCCCGTGGTCTCTGGTGCCCAGCCACCATGCTGCAGCTGACAAGTCACACCACTGACACCTGGTGTTCCATGCATCAGCCTCTAGAAAGCCAGGCCCTACACCCCTGGTGCTGCCAGAAGCCACCTTCCCCTCCATGGCCCTTTCCTCCTGTGCTCACTGTGGGACCAAACTCTCCAGCAGGGGCATCTGATTAACAAAGCCTGGAATCCATTCCTACACCCCAGCTGTAAGGGAGACTGAGAATGCAACTTTTATGACTTCTATCTTGGGAACACAGGAAATTACCCAAATATGAGGCATGTTCATAAAATATCGAGCTTCTACAAGTAACATGTCTACTTCTGGAAGTCAACAGATAATGAGGAGAGTGGATACCTCCAAAAACTGCAGATAAGCATCTCATCTGCAAAGATGATGGTAAATATCAAAAGAAACAGCTCAAGAAAGTCCTAGCAAGAAGGATAAAGGTAAAGGGGGGCAGGTCAGGGGCAGCTGTTTTTTCACGTAAGCTATTGGGAAATGTTCTTTTTCACACCTTGTGCCTGTGATACTCTGACAAATATGATGCTGTTAAAGGGGTCACATTTCATAACCCATAAGCATCGTAGTCTAAAGGTGACACCACTCAGATACCCCTGTGCAGCTGGCTTAGTGGGGCTGCTTGCCAGGCTGCCCGGCGCATTGCCAAGGGCTGCGTTTTCTGCTAATCTGCCTGCAGCTGTCTGCTATGGAGGGGGCTGACGCCTCTCTTTCTACCAGTTCAACATTGGCATAAATAGGCAAACAGATTGGCTTTTGTTGGGTTTGGGGATTTTTTTTCTTTTCTTTCATTCTGCTATTTTTTTTTCTTAGCCATCATAAATATGAAGATTATGCAAAAATTTAAAAGAAAATTATAATAAAAAGTTCACCAAACATGTATCAATGCAGAATATTACTACATACAAGGACATGCCTTCAATTAAAACTACCAGAAGAGTCTGTTGTGCCTCTTGGCCTAATGTCCCCAAAGTCAAGTTCATGAGCATGTGACCTGAGTAGTGGCACAGTGCAGTGGCACAGGGCCCTATGTCTAGAGGGACCCCAAACTTAATTCAACACTCTGCTGTTGATGCCTCAAAGTTCTTAATGATGTTTGAACAGGGGGCCCTGTGTCTCCATTTGGCACTGGGTTCGCGAATTTTATAGCTAGTCCTGCGTGTGCCTGAAAGCACAGGAGCAAATTTAAAGCATAAACAGACAAGTCCCATTAGTCCAGGTTTCAGTGAAGTTCTTTTTTTTTTTTTTTTTTTTTGCAATTTTTGGCTGGGGCCGGGTTTGGACCCGCCACCGCTAGGATATGGGGCCAGCGCCTTAATCCTCTGAGCCCCAGGTGTCGCCCTTCAGTGAAGCTCTTTCTCTTTCCCCCACTCTCCTACCCACCCCCCAGATTCTCAATCTGGGATCCCTGAAATGGCAGGCAAAATTTTCTGTGGATACATTTAACGTGCATTTTTTTCTGGAGAGAAAAAAATTCTCCATAGCTTATGTCTGATTCTCCAAAGTTCTGTAAATTCCCCACCTCAGCAAAAGTTTGAGACCTACCCATGTACATGAGCTTTGACCGTCTAGCTGCTCTGTAAACACTCAGCATAAACATGTACTTGGTTCTGGTTAGTAATAGGCAGCATTTAAATTACAACTACCTCAAGCATTCTTTCCCTAGTCTGACCCCCATGCTTGGGTCTCTGTCACCAGGTGTCCCGTCCAGCAGAGGAGACAACACCAAACCATGGGCAAACCTTTGTTTAAAATGATTGGAAATGCCTGGTGCAGTGGCTCATACCTATCATCCTATCACTCTGGGTGGCTGAGGCAGGAGGATCCCTTGAGTTTGGGAGTTGAAGACAGCCTGAGCAAGAGTAAAACCCCATCTCTACTAAAAATAGAAAAACTAGTCAAGCATTGTGACTTACACCTGTAGTCCCAGCTGCTCAGGAAGCTGAGACAGGAGGATCACTCCAGCCCAGGAGTTTGAGGTTGCTGTGAGCTATGCTGACGCCAAGGCACTCTAGCCTGAGGCAACAGAATGAGATGTTGTATCGAAAAAATAGCTATTGGAAATGACACGGCTGCTTGTTGGAATCTCTTCTAGGCCAAAAGGCAGGTGCCTGGAAATATAAAGTTCTTGTGGTAGCTCTTCTTCTAGAACAATGGTTCTCAGCCTTCGTAATGCCACAACCCAACACAGTTCCTGTGGGTCATGACCCACAGGTTGAGAGCCGCTGATCTAGAAGGAGGCATTTTATTCATGTAGGGAAGCTCACTTTAAAGGAAATTCAGTTATTATGTTTCGGCTTTAAAAGTTATGTACTTTTCATGGAATCCTCCAGATCATAATAAATTCTGAAAGAATAGGATCATAGCAGGTTAAACTGGATAGGATCCTGGAAAAAGATGGAAACTGCTCTCACAAAAATTTTCACGTGTGTTAAAGTAGTTCAAGAATAATTTGCCAAAGTGTATTCAGTCCTGTGGTTTTTGACAGATAAAATAGGCCCTTTGCAGTCTTTCTTCCTCCAACATACAGGCTCATTTGCTTAACAGCAGAGTCCCAAAAAAGCAAGAGGGTGAACTTGGGCTCTAGCATCTTACCTGGGATTCTGGAGTTAGCGAAGAGCTTCCACACGCCCAAGCTGTTACGTTCAGTCTTCTCCTGTTCTCTGTGAAATAAGTAACATGGTCCCCATTGTTCAGATAAAGAAATCAAAGCTCAGAGAAGTTGCATACTGTGCTGAGGCCACAGCTCAGGGCACCCAGGACATGGAGTTTTGGGATTCTAAATCAAGTGTTCCTTTCGTGACACAGGACAGTGATGCTTCCCCCACAATGGGTTCTCTGCAAAGTCCCTGGAGAGTGGCTCTCCTGGCTCTGCTGGGAGGAGCTGGCACCCACTTGTTGGCTGTGTGAGCTTGTGCTAGTCCTCCTTACCTGATTCTTCACCCTTCGAATGAGAATAATGGCAATATTCACCTTATAGAATTATCACGAGAATTAAATGAGCTGTTATTTATAAAACTTTTATTAAGAAATTCTAGCTCGTGGTCAGCACCATGACGTTCATTGTTATTATTATAATATCATTACTATTATCGTTGTATTTCATCATTATTGGAAATTATTGGGCTTTCACAATTTAGAAGAGACCAAAAGGAAGCATCTCGGTGTCGTCCTGGTTTGCGTGCTCAGCTGCCCAAAGAGGGTGAACTTTATCAGCCACTCGAGAGTTGCTTCACACGTCCTCGTGTATTTTCGACAGTCAAGAAGGGGTTCAGGCTGACATCACCCACTGTTTGGAATTGACATATTTTAACGTGGCTTGCCTCTTCCCACCTGCACCTTGAGCACCGATGCTATGATTTCATGAGTACAAAGGTCCCTTGAAAGTTCAATTCATTGATCACTTGGAGTAATATATGAGGAGCAAGGATGTTTGTACTGATAACACAGAGAATTAACGGTTTTGTGATTGTCAGAAAGAAGATGAAAAATGAGACGGACTCATTTCTAATAGAGACATGAACAGGTTGATGAACCGTTATCCCTCTAAAGGTGACTTTCCATCATTCCTGCCTCCCTTCTGACCAAATCATAAGTTTGGGGGTCATTCTCACCTCCTGCTTGGCCAATTTTCTTCCCTTCCATTAATGAATAAATTCTGGGGGAAAAAAAAGCTTTCTTGATTCTGATTCCCAAATACCTCTCAGCTTGTCTTGGTACCTCTTTGCCCTGCCAGCTGTGCATGCAAGCTGAACAATGGGCGGGATTTTTAATTGGAGCAATGAAGGGAGAGGAAACAAGACACCCATCCCACTGAATCACACTATCTCTTCTTTCTCTTTCTGAATTTCAGCTGAGAAATAACATGTACCCCCTGCCAGCTGTATGCTTTAATGGACACTCAGACACCATCTCCTAGTAACAAGATCTATTTCCGGAGATGGCTATCACCTCCCTTCGACCCTGTTTGTAAGATGCCCAAGAGAGAGATGAGTTCAGTGCTGTTCCTCCTAGGGAAACCTTAGCCGTGACGGAAAGCTCAGGAGAGGATTTGTTTGGGGCTTGAGATTAGAAACTTCTCGTGGCTGGGTTCCTCTCACTGACCCTTAGGCCAGACATTTCTGTGATGCACGTTCTAACAATGCAAGCTGCCAGAGCAATAAACCAGAAAATAACCAGGACACTATGAACAAAGGGCATGGCCCCAATGATGTGATTTTGCTCCCATCTGCATGGACGGCATCACTTTATATTTTTCAGGGACTAAGTATCTAAGACCCCAAACCCCATTGTCTTCTGTCCCTATCCTCTGCCTCAGTAGCCACAGTGAGACTCCCTCTAAGCCCTCACTCTAACTAGCCCCTCACACTCTGATTTTGGCATAATTTGTGCATTTGAGGAAGTATTTGGCAAATAGGAAGTCTTTGTTAAGACAGAAAGTCTAACATGAATGGTGCCTTATTACTGGAGAGTGAGTAAGGGATGATGGTGCCGCTTGTGAAATAACCTGCCAGGGAGAGGAAGACGGAGGTAAGGTAAATCCGAGAGGAACGGCGCACACTAGGGCAATGGGTGCGCTTTCATTTGAGTAACAGGATGACTTTCTCTTATATAAAGTTGTTATTCAGATTACCAGGAGAGGCTTGATGAGTGTCAGACGCAGAGCAATGGGAAGGCCTGACTTTAATGCATCCTGAAAACGCAATCATGCCTTGGCCCTCTCCTTCTCAGGGAGAGCAGGAACCTGCAGCAGGTGTCTGCTGCCGCCCTGTCCCCGAATGCCCCGGACTCTGCCTTCTCAGCGGCAGGGTCTACATTTCATCCAGCCATGAAGGATGCTGTTGAAGGAGGCTCTAGAGAAGTCAGACTCTCACATCCACACCATCAAGAAGGCTGGGCCAAGAGGGGAAGGGAGGCTGCTGGTCTCAGGTGTGTAGCAGCGAGGACACAGGATGGAGCCCTTCCAGGGTCGACCCTGGTGACCCTTCTTCAGCCTCCACCCCCAGCAGGTCTGCATGTTTTCACCTTTCGAGTTGGTAGAAAAAGTCATGTCAGATAACACACTGTGTGGCCAGGGCTGCAAGGCAGAGACTTTCAAACCTTCCTGCTGGGAGTAGGAATTGGGACAGACTCTAAGGCAGGCAACCCAACCATCTTTGTCTAGATGAAAGATTGCACATGGCCTTTGGTAGAGCTACCCCCCTCTGGGGCTTTATTGCAGATACAATGTATACACACATAAAATATAGTATTGCTAAGATAGTAACAGAAGTATTGTTTGAACTAGAATGATATGGGAAACAACTCTAATGTCCATCATTAAATGACTAGTTGTACAAACGTTGACACATTGATACAAAGAAAATCAGTGCTGCTGTTAAACAGAGAACCAGATTGTACATTCTGATTCAGAATTAGCTCCATGATAATAGATAGTAAAAAATAAAGTGCAAAACCCTGTGTCAAACATAATACTCTTTTTACCAAGTATACATTTATGCACAGAGATGCTGCATATGCACAGAATATCTCTGGAAATAGCCGCAGGAAACTGGGTCTTTCAAGGAAAGAGAAGGAGCCAGCCACTGAGAGATGAGAGAGTGTCACTGCATTATATACTGACTTCTGCCTTTTGAAATTGTGGATTATATTCAACTATTTTTTTAACTGAAAAAAATTATCCATAAACAAAATTGTGGAGACTATTACTAGGAACTCTTTTTTATTTTTTTAATTTTTTTTGCAGTTTTTGGCCGGGGCTGGGTTTGAACCTACCACCTCCAGTATATATGCGTCTGGCGCCCTACTCCTTTGAGCCGCAGGTGCCACCCACTACTAGGAACCCTTTTAATGTTCTCAAAATGGAGAGTCCAGAATCAGCCCCACTGGGCTAATGTCCGGGTATCAGCAAGACTGGTGCTTTCTGGAATCTCAAGGGGAGAAGGGGCTACCTGCATTTGTTGGTTTACTGCCACATCCCTCTGATCTCTGCTTCCACAGTCACATTTCCTCCTCTGGCTCTGACCCCCCACCTCCTTCTAATCAGCCTGTGATTACACAGGGTCCATCTGGTCCAGAAGAATTAATACAGGCTGAAGTTCCTGGGTCATGGACATCTTCAAAGGGCCAGTATTCAGTCTATTCCAGGGAGTATGGAAGGAAACAATTCTATTTTCTCCTTGTTCCTTTTTCACCCGTTCCCTAGGAAACAAGAATGAACACTCCAGTTAGCCTGACAGTCACCAGCCGCAGCTTACCAGCAGTGGGATTGCCATGTGAAAGGCTGGGATCCCTCCTTCCTTGAGTGTCCAGGCCCTTGACCCAAACTCCTCTTTCCCAAGGAGCACAGCTATCATTGGAAAGCCAAAAGCCTCCAACCCAAGATGGGGCATTAGAGGCTCCACCATGTTCCTTGGAAGGTTGGCTCAGAGCTCTGCATCTTAGCAGTTAGTGAAGATGCTTAGCTCTGCGAACTTGCCTAGAGAAGGCATTAGACCCAGAAAATTCTGACAAAGTTGCTTCCTTTGGCCAGAACCTTGGAGAGTCAGTGAGTTGGGATTCAGACAGCTTGCAAGAGTCCCAGTCAGGGAGGTTTAGTGCTGCACTTCCAAACATTTTGTTGTCTTTTTTTTTAAATAAGAGGTTGATCAGTGACCCCTTTATTATTTTTCTTCTATGGCCTCTTAGATTTTAAAAGAGTTTGTCTTCCAAAACATCTATATATACTAAGTAGTAGCCTGTGTGCTCTAATCACAGATTAAAGCATAATTTCCATTAAGCTTTTTAAAATATTGAAGAGAAACACACAACACCCATTACCACACAGAGGAAAACACTCTCACACAGTCTATAGAATCTCGGTTAGGAACTCAGGAAACAGAAATAATCACAGAGGCAACAGCAGTATTAGTTACAGAGTGAGGGGCACTGGGGCTGAGAGTCAGGGCTGGTCCCAGCCCCTTCCCTGCGGCTCACTAGCTATGCCACACCAGGAAATCACTCTTCTGTTCAGGGCCGAGGTCTTCTCCTCAATGATCACAGTCCCTCGCCACTCCAGAGCCTCTGTCTAATTGGTCCAGAGTGGTAGAGCCAGACGATTCTAAGGTGAGGCCAGAGTCAATCCCATTGGTTGGGCAGGGTCTGGCTGCCCCAGAGAACAACCCAGGCTGTGCCTAGCAGCTGAGTCCAGGGAGCTGAGAGGACACACCTGGGACTCTGTGAAAAGAAGGACAGCAGACAGGGGGACATAAGCAGGCCACATAGTGCCCAGAGCCAGCAAATACTGACTCCCCAGGGCTCGGGCCACTTGGTAAGGCCAAGCGGAAGAGCTCTTGGCAGCTCCGACATTGCTCATCAAGGCAGTGACAGGCAGAAACTAATGTGATTTGAAAGACTCCAAAAGAGACATTGCAAATCAGGGTCACAGCAAAAGCCAGTCAGCAGTTTGTCAGCCCAGGCTCACCCTCTATCCCTCTCAACCCTCCCTTCCCCCTGTGCGCACCTTGTCTCAGCTGAAATTACTTGTCTAGTGAAACTTACAGGGGCAACATTGTGGGGAAAACGTGCTAAAACACACGGCAGGTATCTCTGGCTGTTAAAAACATCCCTACTAGCTGCTATGAAATAGGAAAGATCATAGCTTCCCAGCGAGGCTGATTTCCCAGACAACAGGCCTTGGTAGGCTAAGTGGCAAGAGCAGGGTGTGAGGGAGATGGCTCAGTCCATGTGTTGATGTCTGCCAGAGAACAGTTTAGGACTTAAGGGACTAAGGCAGGGAAGGACAGGACACATCACCCTAGCTGAAATCAAGTGATAAGCTTGTGTCTATCTTGAAGGGAACGCTAGAAGGCCATGAGAGGCAGGCTAAACCTAGGCATCTTCCTTGTGTCAGGTCATAGAGTGAGCTGCTGCCTTCCCTCTTTGCCCTCCGGTTAGCCATTAGTCACATGCTTCTTCCATCATGGCGTGATTCGGTTCCATGATTGGAGTGTCCTAGAGTATCTGAAACCAAAATTGCATGACACAGTTTAATATAAATTGGTTTGGTGGATATTTCTCCACTATTTTGGACCCTCTGTAAATAAAACATTTTCAGGGTAGAATACAAAAATCTAGACCATAACAAAAATGTCTGAGATTCTAAGATGAACTTTCAAGATTTTGTGGTGCCATCACCATGAAAAGACTTTGTGGAGAATGTCAGTAAAAGTGATAGGGTAAGGACCTCTGAAATGCCTCCCTCCATAAAATCAATAAAAACACTGGTGCGTACACCACAAAAAAAGTCAAGGTCAAATTTTTCAGAAATTCAGAAATTAGCCAAAGGTTTGCAGCAATCTGAGGGGTACTTATGCAAGAGAAATGGCTGAATCCCTATGAGAATATTGAGCTCTGTGGCATTTTAACATGCCTATTACCATCCCCCAACCCAAAGATTTTCAGTACTCTTGAAAACCAGAAGACTGACAGCCACTGGGCAGAACAGTATTAGAGCAACTTCAAAGCCCTACTTCCAGAGAACTATCATTATTTGACTTGTCTGCTGGCTCTTTGGAATACCCCATTAACAAGGCTATCATATTTGATGTGACTCGGAGTTCTTTTAGTACAAACAGACTTTTCGTCAGAGGACATTTGTTGAAAACAATCAGAGGCAATTGTTTAACATCATGGCTGCCTAAAGCAGTATATAATAGTTAGGAAAAACAATAAGCCATCCAAAAAAGCTCAAAAGGAAAATCTGGAGAATCAGTTGTTTAGAAAGAGTTTTTTAAATCTTCTGATATATTCCCAGTAATCTAAAGAGCTATATTCATGCATATGACTGTGGACATAACTAGAGCTGTGTCATGCTGAGAAAAAGACCTGTCCTGTCCTTCCCTGTCTTTTAGTCCCGTAAGTCCTAAACTGTTCCCTGACAGACATCAACACATGGACTGAGCCATCCCCTTCACACCCTGCTCTTGCCACTTAGTCTGGGAAATCAGCCTCACTGGGAAGCTTCATTCATTCCTGTTTCATAGCAGCTAGTAGGAATGTTTTTAATAGCCAGTCTTCACTTCTTACTTCAGCAGGAAATAAAGGCAGAGGCAGATTTGGTAACAGCTTGGCATGGTGTTGAAGGTGTTACACACACAGAACCCCTGCGACACACACAGAACCCCTAAATGAAAATCAGAAGACTTATTGGTCCCAGGTACTTAATAAATCTCTATAGAAAAGAGCAGAAAGAATATGTGAAGAAGGGTGGCACCTGTGGCTCAGTGAGTAGGGCACCAGCCTCATATACCGAGGGTGGCAGGTTCAAACCTGGCCCCAGCCAAACTGCAACAAAAAAATAGCTGGGCTTCATGGTGGGCACCTATAGTCCCAGCTACTTGGGAGGCTGAGGCAAGAGAATCACCTAGGCCCAGGAGTTGGAGGTTGCTGTGAACTAGTGATGCCACCGCACTCTACCAAAAGTGATAAAGTGAGACTGTCTCTAAAAAAATAAATAAATATATAAATTTGAAGAAATAATAGCTGAAAACTTCTCATCCTGATAAAAAGAATCTATTTTAAAAAGTTAATATTGGCCAGATATGGTGGCTCATGCCTGTAATCCTAGCTCTGTGGGAGGCCAAAGTGGGAGGATCACTTGAGGTCAGGAGTTTGAGACCAGCCTGAGCAAAGTGAAACACGGTCTCTACTGAAAATAGAAAAATTATCAGGACATTGTGGTGGGTGCCTATAGTCCCAGCAATGTGGGAGGCTAAGGCAGGAGGATGGCTTGAGCCTAGGAGTTTGAGGTTGCAATGAGCTATGATGATGCCATGTCACTCTAGACCAGGGCAACAGAGTAAGACTCTGTCTCAAAAAAATTAAAAAAAAAAAAAAAAAATTAACAACATCTTCAGTGGTGAAAGACTAAGCTTTCCCCTATGATCAGGAATAAAAGAAGGAAGTCTACTCTCCCCAATTCTACACAATGTTTGATTGAAGGCAGGGTCATGTCTAGGCTACACCAATTTGGCAAGCAAAAGAAATAACACACATCCGGATTGACAAGGAAGAAGTAGAACTACCTCTATTATCCAATGACATGATTTTGTATATAGGAAATTCTATGGAATTTACATACATAACAAACCTATTAGAGCTAATAAACAAGGTCAGCAAGGTTGTGGAATACAAGATAAATATACAAAAATTAATTATCTTTTCTACACTATACTGAACAACCTGAGAATAAAATTAAAAAGCAATTCTATTTATGATGACATCCAGAAAAACAAAATACTTAGGAGTAAATTTATAAAAGAAGTGCAAGACTTGTACAGTGAAAATCGCAAAACATTGTTGAAAGAAGTTTTAAAGGTGAATAGGTGAAAAGACAATATGTGTTAATGGATTAGAAGACTTAATATTGGGTTTTTGGATTTTTTTTTTTTTTCCAAGATAGAGCTTCACTTTGTCAGCCTTGATAGAGTGCCACATCCCCATCATAGCTCACAGCAACTGCAAACTCTTGGGCTCAAGTGATCCTCTTGCCTCAGCCTCCTGAGTAGCTGGGACAAGTGCCCACCACAATGCCTGGCTATTTTTAGAGACATGGTCTTGCTCTTGCTCAGGCTTATCTTGAACTCCTGAACTCAGACTATCCACCCACCTCTGCCTCCCAAAGTGCCAGGATTATGGGCATGAGCCACCACGCCCAGCCTGGAAGACTCAATAATGTTAAGTTGGCGATATTCCTCTATGCCAATATTATGAAAAACATATCACCTCCATATGTTTCTAGATAGTCATTGTCTTCATTTTTAGTACTTAAATCTTTTATTTTATGGAGTTTATTTCAGCATAAACAATCTAGTTGTATTTTTTTCCAAATGCCTGCCAGTAATTCTAATGACATGTATTAAATGACACCTCTTTCCCCACGGATTTGAAATACCACATCCTAAGTCCCCACAGTATTTCTTAATTATTATGTTTCTCAGTCCCTTAGGATTCTTAGTCCCTTAGGCCCTCTGTTAATTGGCCATATGTGGAAAAACAAATGAGATAAATAACAGAATGAAAATATTCACCTAAGTGTAAGTTAGTAGGAAAGATTCTTCTAGGTCCTAGGTCCTAAAATTCAATTAGATGATCTGCATCTCCAGCAGGTGCCAGGCAAATAAGTGAGAGGACAAAGATCTGGGGCAATCTGGAGTTTTGTGGCCCTCTTAATATAAAATCCTTCCCATTGGAGTTCTCAGGTTTTATGAGAACACAGTAATTTTTAAATGAAGACATAACTGAAGACAGACTTTGTACTTCAAAGCCTGTTGCTATTAGACCCACTGCATTAGTAAAGTAAAGGGATCAGACACAATGAGAACATTTTTTCACACAGCAGTCCTCTGCAGCAAGACAGCCTTTCTGAAGGTGATTGCAGACAGACGTGCACCTGAGCCTTTGAAGTATACTCAGTGTAGAATCAATTCAGGAACTCGCAGACATCATTACCTTGGGTTTATTTACATCACAGAGAAGTGTTTAATTAATGCACTACATATCAGTCAATTCTTTTCTTTTAAACTTTACCTCTTACCTGTCAGCAGATCAATATGCATTTTATTCTTCTGGTGTAGAATTGTTCTAAGACTCATAGCAAAGAGGCGCAGATTTCACAATCATCAGTTGCTATTATCAGTTCCTTTCATTTCCCAAATATCAGCAGTTTCTTAAAATTCTGCACTTATTCATTTACTAAGTTATTTATTCTCGTTCATCACTTGGTTCTATTGTGTCTTTCAACCAAGTGCAGAGCTTACAGCATTGGGGAGAAAAATAATTCCCTAAAATTCTATACTTACTACCCAGTCTATCTGACTCCATCAATAGCTACACACAAGAATGTTGCCTGACCACGTCTTGATGGATTCTATCAAATGCTTTCAGAGTTCCAGGTGGATCTGCCAATTGACAGAGGACACATATTCCTTTTTTCTGTGTTCTAAATAAGTAATGAATTATCATCTTTGGTACTTTGGTCAATTATTCTACATATCATATTATAACTTACATCTTCCTAAATTTTCAGTATTTTTTAAAATATCAAAAATTGGAGAGTCAGGAAAATCTTCCATGCTTACGTTGTCTAATTCAGGCAAGTCACTTGATCTCTCTGAGACATAATATCCTCATCTGTATATTGGAATAATGGTATGGCATTTTTGGAAATTATAAGATAATCTGAATAACGTCCTTGTTACCACTGTTGGTATTACTACCATTTTATAGACTAAATAAAAAGCAGAATAGAATAGAATGGAAAGGAGTAATCTGACTAAATGGTCAGTTGTGTTCATACCTGCACTCACATTTACCCTGAACCAATTTTCAACAAGAAAACCAAAACAATTTAATGGAGAAAGAATATTCTTCTCAAAAAATTACACTGACATAATTGGATATCCATATGCAAAAGAATGAAGTTGGACCCTTGTCTCACACCATATACAAAAATGAACTAAAAATGGATCAAAGATCTGGATAAAAGAACTAAAACTAACTCTTGCGGAAAACATAGGAGTAAGTCTCTGGGACTTTGAATTGGCAATAGTGTCTTAAGCATGACATCAAAAGCACAAGCAACAGAAGTAAAGGTATAATAAGATATTTTGTGTTTCAAGCTGGGTGTGGAGGCACACTTCTGTCATCCCAGCTTCTCTGGGACTGAGAGCTGAGGCTGAGGCAGCAGGGATCACTTGAGCCCAGGAGTTCAAGTTCGCAGGGAGCTACAGCAATACCACTGTCCTCCAGCCATGATGACAGAATGAGACTTTATCTCTAAAAATATATAATAATAATAATAAATAAGGGCAGTGCCTGTAGATCAAAGGAGTAGGGCACCGGCCCCATATGCCAGAGGTGGTGGGTTCAGACCCAGCCCTGGCCAAAAAAACCTGCAAATAATAATAATAATAAAGAAAATATTTTATGCTTCAAAGGACACCATCAAGAAAATGAAAAGACAAAATGAGGGAAGACATTTGAAAATCATGTCTCTAATAAGGTACTTATATCTAGAACATATAAAGAATTCTTACCACTCAATAATTAAAAAAAGACAATCCGATTACAAAACTGGGCAAAGAGTCTGAACAAATATGACGAAAAGATATACAAATGATTAATAAGCACACGAAAAGATACCCAATATCACTAATCATCGGGGAAATGCAAATCAAAATCACAATGAGATGCCACTTCACATCTATTATGATGGTTAGAATCAAAGACAGATAACAAGTGCTGGTGAGGATGTAAAGAAATTAGAAGTCTCATACAGTGCTGGTGGTAATGTAAACTGGTGCAGCCGCCTGGCAAAACAGTCTGGCTGTTCCTCAAAATGTTAAACACAGAGTTACGAAATGACCTAGTATCCCTCTTCTGGGTAATATGAAATGAAAATCAGCCCCTTGCAGAGATGTCTGCACTTCCAAGTTCATTGCAGCATTATTCACAATAGCCTACGTATGGAAGCAACTGGCATATCTGGTGACAGATGAATGGATATACACAGTGGAATATTACTCAGCCTTAAAAAAGAACTCCTTCTTTCTGCCACTTGCAGCATAAAGGATGAACCTTTAAAGGATGAACCTGGAGGACATTATGCTATGTGAAATAAGCCAAACACATGTTTATGATATCACTTATTGGAATCTAAAAAAGAAAAAAAAGTCTAATGCATAGAAACAGGGGGAAAAGTGGCAGTTGCAGGAGTAGAGAGGAGAAGAAGGAAACAAGGAGATATAAGTCTAAGGGTACAAACGTGCAGATACAAAGGGTGAGCAAGTCTAGATAGCTAACATACAAACGAGGTGAGTGTAACTACAACATTCTCTATGCACCAGAAATTCACTAATAGAGTGGAATTTAATGTTCTTGCCACAAACAAAAAAAAGGTAATCATGCAAGATAATGGTTATGTTAATTTGTTACCATTTCATTATGTGCATGAAAACATCACAGAGTAAACTTTAAACACACACAATTCTAAAAATCACATTCAGAGAAAAAAGCATATGTTTACACAAAAACATATACACAGAAATTCCTGGCAGCATTATTCATAAGGTCCAAAAGTGGGAAAAAAAAGTCCTTCATCTGATGACTAGGTGTGTAGCACGTACATACTGTGAAATAACATTTGTCAATAAAAAGGAATGAAATATTGCTAAATGCTACAATGTGAGTGAACCTTGAAAACATGCTAACTAAAAGAAGCCAGTCATAAAAGGTCAGATATTGTATATTTCTATTTATGGAAAATGTATAGAATAGACAAATCTACAGAGACAGAAAATAGACTGAGGGTTGCCTAGGACTACGGGGTGGAGGGAAATTGTTAGTCACTGCTAAAAGGTACGGAATTATTTTTTGGACAAGTAACAAGAATGTTCTGAAATTGATTGTGGTGATGGTTATATAAATCTGTGAATGAAGTCAAAACCATTTATTTGTATACTTTTTTTTTTTTTTTTTTTTGTAGAGGCGGAGTCTCACTTTGTTGCCCTCGGTAGAGTGCCGTGGCATAACAGCTCACAGCAACTTCTAGCTCTTGGGCTTAGGCAATTCTCTTGCCTCAGTCTCCCCACTAGCTGGGATTACAGGCGCCCGCCACAACGCCCAGCTATTTTTTTGTTGCAGTTTGGCCGGGGCCGGGTTTGAACCCACTACCCTTGATATATGGGGCCAGTACCCTACTCCCTAAGCCTCAGGTGCTGCCCTAATACAACCTTTTTAGAAGGAAGTATGGAGAACGGAGAACTCAAGCTAGCCCTCCCATTTGATCCTGCAATCCCATTACTAGGTATCTACCCAGAAGGAAAAAAATCATTTACCATAAGGACACTTGCACTAGACTATTTATTGCAGCTCAATTTACAATTGCCAAAATATGGAAACAGCCTAAATGCCCACCAACCCAGGAATGGATTAACAAGCTGTGGTATATGTACACCATGGAATACTATTCACCCATTAAAAAAATGAGGACTTTACATCCTTTGTATTAACCTGGATGGAAGTGGAACACTATTCTTAGTAAAGCATCACAAGAGTGGAGAAGCATAGGAAGTGGCGCCCACAGCTCAGTGGCTAGGGCGCCAGCCACATACACCAGAGCTGATGGGTTCGAACCCAGCCCAGGCCAGCTAAACAACAATGACAACTGCAATAAAAAATAGCTGGGCATTGTGGCGGGCACTTGTAGTCCCAACTACTTGAGAGGCTGAGGCAAGAGAATCACTTAAGCCCAAGAGTTTAAGGTTGCTGTGAGCTGTGACACCACGGCACTCTACCCAGGGAGACACAGTGAAACTCTGTCTCAAAAAAAAAAAAAAAAAAAGAATGGAGAAGCATGAATCCTATGTACTCAATTTTGATATGAGGACAATTCATGACCTAGCACACCGTGGGGGGTAGGGGAAGGGGAGAGCAGAGAGAGAGAGATGGAGGGAGGGGGTGAGCGAAAGGAAGAGCAGAGAGAAGGAAGGGGGGTGGGAGAAGGAACAGCAGAGAGAGGGAAGGAGGGAGGAGGTGACGTCTCAAGTGTGTGACACACCCTTTTGGGGGCAAGACACAATTATAAGAGGGACTTTACCAAACAAATGCATTCAGTGTAACCTGGTTTCTTGTACTCTCAATGAATCTCCAACAATTAAAAAAAAAAAAAAAAAAAAAAAATGTTTACAGGAGCACTATTCTTAGTGGCCAAAATCAGAAAGAAAATGTATATTAACAGTAGATTCAATAATCATTTTACAGTCATACATCAGAATTCTGTACAGCAAAGAAAATGAACTACAGCTGCATATAATACAGATGATTCTCATGAATTGAGAAAGAAACCAGATACAAAAAAAGTACCTGGTATAATTTCATTTAAAAGAAGTACGAAATGGACAAATTGAATGTATAATTTTAGAAAGTGAGCATGCTGGTTGCCTGGGGCGTGGGGTGGCATAGCTAATGAGGACCAAGGCTGGGGCACTCCAGGGGTGCTGGTAAACTAGTATGTCATTGCCTGGGTGGTGGCTACAT
The DNA here is from genome assembly GCA_963574355.1 of Loris lydekkerianus. Taxonomy (NCBI): domain Eukaryota; kingdom Metazoa; phylum Chordata; class Mammalia; order Primates; family Lorisidae; genus Loris; species Loris lydekkerianus. The sequence goes on from CAUYPK010014267.1 coordinate 20,325, forward strand.
GGGTGTGTTCCCTTTGTGAAAATTCATCAAGTGATACCCTTGCACTCAGTGTACTCTGCTGAAAGTGTAATTCAACAAAAAGGCTTATCAAAAGAAAAAGGGGAAGGGCTCACAAAAAACACTCCCCCAGGCTGCCAATTTGGAACCTCTGACCAATCGTTGGGCTGCATTCCCCTCTTGTTTTCTGGAATGTACCAGGTGTCCCCTAACTACAAACCAAAAAAAGAGCTGATCTGACAAAACCAAATGAGCTGGCAGCTACCTGAGCTTCACCTTACCCTTTGGAATGGTAAGGACTAAACTCTTCCTCATCTAACACACAAGCAAGCCTGATATGAACAACTCTGGCCCTACTACTCTCCCCAAACTGTGGACTGGGGAGAGTAGTGGGTGGGGACCCCTAAACCCACTCTGCCAAAATATCTGGAGTCTCTCCTCTTCCAAAACACTGTCTCATCTCATGCTGATAACCCTAGCATTCTGGGAGGCTGAGGGGGGGTGGATCGCCTGAGCTCAGGAGTTTGGGGTTGCTTGAGCTAAGATACCATGGCACCTATGGAGGGTGACCAGGTGAGACTGTCTCAAAAAAAAAAAAAAATACTCTCTTTTCCAACTCCAACCCCATTCCTACCTCTCCAACTCCTCTAGAAGGCAGCTGCATCACAGAATTTTTGAGCTTTTGTTTGTTCAGAAGGGCTGCTTCTAAGTACTGACTGTTCACCAATTATGTGCTAATTCTAATGACCACTTAACACGGGCCCTTTAATCCTCTGTGTGCCCAGTGGGACAGAAACTGTAACCACCCTGAGTGCGCAGGGCAGAAACAGAGGTTTACACAGGGGATATAACTTGCCCAAGGTGTCATATACCTTGGGTGAAGTCTAATCCAGATTTTCTCATTTCTGGATTGTTACATCAAATCTCATAGGTTTAAATGTTAAATTCTGTTAAAAACAAAACCAAAAAAATCAGAGGGGGCTAAAAAAAGTAGCTGTCCTGGGGCTCGGTGCCTATAACCCCCGCAGCTAGGGCACCAGCCACGTACACTAGGGCTGGCAGGTTCCATCCCATTGTCAATAATGACAACTACAACAAAAAAATAGCTAGGCATTGTGGCAGGCACCTAAAGCCTCAGCTACTTGGGAGGCCGAGGCAAGGGAATCACTTAAGCCCAAGAATTTGAGCTTCTGTGAGCTGTGATGCCACAGCACTATTGAGGGGAGGCAGTGAGACTCTGTCTCAAAAAAAAAAAGTAGCTGTCTTGGGACCAGCACAAAGCCCCCATTCTTGATTTCCTTACTATTTTCTGCCGGGTATTGAGTGAAACTGCAAAGGCAAAGTTTGCAAAAAGAGGTCCAACAAATGATGCCTATTTTTAAAAGATGACAGAAAACCTTAAGAAAGACTAAGTAAATTCGAACAACTCCAAAATGACTAGGAGACAAAAAAACACAAAAACCTTCTTCCACACTAGAAATAGTCCAATCCCTTACAAAGTATATCTGGTGATTCAGTTAACTTACCAAAACTCCACCCTAGGGGAGGCTCAATCTTCAGAATAAAATCCCCCTAAAAGGAAAAAAGAAAATGAAATTTACAGGACTGAGAACTGATGACCATGGTTTAATTTAGCTTACTGGTACCTCTTAATCTAAAATTTCTACACCTGAAATGAAATTCTAAAAGTAAACAGTATTCTTGGTAGCAAGTTTCTTGATGACCTTCAGATACTACAAGCTGAAGCTGAACACCACAAGTTACCATCTAAACAAGCAGTTCTCAACCTGTGGGTCATGACCCACAGGAACTGTATTAAAGGGCTGTGGCACTAGGAAAGTTGAGAACCACTGATCTTAACAATCAAAGTCAGTGCTGAAGCCCATCCTTGAGTTTTAAAGACACTGTATTCAGCTACTCACTGTCTTATGACACCAAACATACCATTAACCAAGTCTCCTGTTAACCCCTCACAGGTCTACAGTTGCAAGGGTTAGCACGTATCTTTAGGATTGAAAACAATTCTTTTGTTTGTTTTTTGCAGTTTTTGGCCGGGGCCAGGTTTGAACCCACTACCTCCAGTATATGGGGACGGCACCCTACTCCTCGAGCCACAGGTACCACCCAGAAAGTCAGTTCTTAAAACTAGATTTTAATCAACCCTGGTTTCTCGAGATAGATATTGTTAAAAAATAAACGGGGCGGCGCCTGTGGCTCAAAGGGGTAGGGTGCTGACCCCATATGCTGGAGGTGGCGGGTTCAAACCCAGCTCTGGCCAAAAAATAATAATAATAAAATAAACAAATGGATCTCAAGACCCAGATAATCCATCTCTAGAAATCAAAGCTATGCATCATTCACAAAGACATAAATTCAAGAATATTATTTCTCACTGTTGTTAGTAATAATAACAATTTTAAAGAATGAGAAAAGCCTGTATGTCCATCAATGGAGAAGTGGTAATAAATTATAGTTTGAGTTTAACTCTTGACACACTGTTCAGCCACTAAAAAGAAGGCAGATCTAGATAAGCTGATGCTGAAAGCATACAAGGGAAAAACTCAAACGTACCTAAGGTAACAAAGCAGTATCACATGGGAAAAAATGAAATTGTGGAATACTTCCTATTGTTTGATTACAAAATCAAAACTATGTATACTGACTATTTTTGCCACTTTCTATAAATCTACATTCGTATATATCTGAATAACTATACGCAGAAACCAATCTGTTAGGATGTACACTAAAATTTTTATCAGAGGGTATCTCTAAGGTGAAATGGAATTAGAGGGAAAGGGGACAAATTTACTTCATATATTTCTAGAGACATTGATCTTTTTTTTCACAAAGCTCATGAATTCACATATTACTTGTACAACATTTTAAACAATATTTAAGCTGCTTAAAAGTAAAGGGTTCTGTTCAATCGGTCCTCAGCCCTGGTGCTACCACCATCTGGGCTGTCCTGTGCAGCACCGTCTCCTGCCTGGCTTCTCTCACTGGGTAACTCCAGCACCCTGCCACCATTGACACAACCAAAAATGTCTCCAGACATTGCCAAATGACCCTGGAGACATGAAAGGCCACTGTGTTCAACTGAACCAGTTGTTTCCCTGAGAATGTGGCTAAGATTGCCATGTTCCACTAATAATTTACAATAACTTAAAAAGACATGGTGAGTGCAGCCTTCTGGGGCATGCTAGCTACTCCCCATCATAAAAGGCAAGCAATAAAGACTAAAGTGCCCTCTCCTCTTACCTTATCATACAAAGGGATCATAAAGTAACCATTATTAGGGGCACAGTCAGTCTGGTATTTCAAAGTCCCATGCTTTGTGTACAACTTTATCTGGAAAAGAAGAAAAGAGAAACCATAATATCACCTTTGAATATTAACTACATACCTTCACTTGAACACACTCAATGTGCATTCGCTGAGGGTCTGCTACAGAGCTATAGGACAGAGCGCCCCACAGAGGGAAATAAGACAGTCTCCCCAAAAGAGTAGGATTCAATGTTTTTCCAATTAGAAACTATCTGCCCTAAAAGTCTTATTTTTTGGCTGGAGAGGTAGTTCATGCCTGTAATCCTAGCACTGTGGGAGTCGGAGGCAGGTAGATACCTTGAGCTCACCAGTTCGAGACCAGCCTGAGCAAAAGTGAGATCCCGTCTCTACTAAAAATAGAAAAACTGAGGCAAGAAGATCACTTGAGTTGAAGAGTTGGAGGTTATTGTGAGCTATGACGCCTCGGCACTCTAACCAGGGCAACAGCTTGAGACTCTGTCTCAAAAAAAAAAAAAAAAAAAAGTCTTATTTTTTAATGCTTCTCTATTTATATTAGTGGCTGTCTTATTTTTTAATGCTTTTCTATTTAGATTAGTGGCGGTCTCTTTTCAAACTTTGCTATTAGTAAGGTGCTTATTAAAAGACAGATCCTCAGGCCCACCTCTGTTTCTCAACTAGAAGGCCGAGGAAGAGCGCCAAGGATCTGCATTCTTAACTCCAAATAATTTCGAATGCTTGGAGTAACATTTGTCTGGAAACTTAATTGCCTCTTTAATTTCATTATCAGAAATAACAGGCCAAAAAGACAATTAACATATGTGCTCTCCTCAAGGACTCTCTAAAACTCTTGCATCCTGAGCATTATAAGACACAAACTGCTAATCCAGTAAGATGCTCAAGAAGTATCTGGGTCTTCCATGTGCTGTAAATGGCCAAGTCATTTACCCACCTGAGGGTTCAGGTTCTTCAAACAGGAAGAGAGTCATTACCCTTCATGGGGGCTGTATAGATTCTCATCAATGTATAGTAAGTACACAGGTACATAGTATGGACTCAGGAAAAAAAGCAGTTTATAGTACTACTGATACTTAATTTTTCTCTGAAGAAAAAGGTAACATGGTATAATTGGCAAGGCACAGACTAGGTTCAAGGAAAATTTCCCAACCTTACCAGCATGGCTCAACCACTCTGAGCCTCGATTGCCACATCTGTGAAAGGAAGCAGTTGGGTCTGATGCCTCACCTCTAAAAGGTCAGTGCTCTGTGCCCATGATACAGAAATGACAGAGTCGAATCTTACCAGCTAAGAAGATGTACAAAGTGACAAACTCACAACATGAACACAGGGAAGGGAACAATTATGAAACAATGCATAGGCTGTAAGCAGCGGTGAGAAGGGCTTACACTCCGCAGCACCTGGGATAGTGTCTTGTTTACCCTAGGGACTCAAGAAATACTCAGTGAATTTCTGGTCATAAAGAAATTCAGATGCATGCATTTAAAGCAGGGATGGGATACCCACCGGCCTACAAGGGTTAGAGGCAATGTCAAAGGGTGTTCATCCAAAAGGATCGGATCATATGCAACCCAAGCCAAGTTTTGCTCCCCCAAGGATCAGCTGGTTTTCCAGAGAAATAAAGAACCCGATTTTTTACTGTGAAATTAGCAATATAATTTTTCTTTTCAACAGTAAGGTCACTATCAAAATAAATTGGTTTTTGTTTGTTCTGTTCACTGAACTGCTGTCTCTTCATCTGGGACAAGGCTTCAGTATCTGCAAGGGCTCAGTAAGTAGCTGTTTACTGAAGGAAGAAGATGTAAAACACCCAGGAGGGAAAAAGGTTAGACAGAGTAAAGGCTGGACAGAAAACACAATCAACAAATGATTGTGAAATATCTTGAACATTTCTATTTCTTTCATAAAATTCAGATCAGGCCATAGGATGGCAATATAAATCTATATCAACATTACATTCATGAAATGTCTGATTTCATAATCAGAAATTATGAAGGAATGAGTGTCTCAAACCATCTAGACAGGCAGCCCTGGAAGGAACACACTTCATAATAGGTCACAAAATCTACTCTCTGCTCTAGAGGTCACTACTAATACTAGGGATGGAGGATGCCCCTATCTTTCCCTTCCTTCCAGAACCCCAGAAAATGACAAGTTACAATAAGCCTCCAAGGCAGCTTCTGAAATGCCCTGTGCTCGCACACTGAGAAGGCAAACCCAGGAGGAAGCATCATCGGCACCCAGCAAGGTGTACCCACCCAGCAGATCCTAGGAGACTGGCTGCTGCCAATGGGTAGATTCATTCAATGTCCAATCTCTTAAGACTAAGAAGGCAGCAGACAAGGAGGCTGTGAAGATGGTAATTGATTCTCTTCTTCAGGATATATACAGTGCTGGGTTCAGCTGTTTCTCTCCCAGTACCATCCTACAGGTATGAGTCTTGGAGCAAGGCCAGATCAAAGAGCTCTGGCGTGTAGAATCAACTTCTTACCCCTCCCCCAATCCTCAGCAACACACTTTGCAGAACAGAGCGGTCAGCCCTCCCCTGCCAGCCAGCAGCCTTAGCCATGGTCTTGGCCTTTCGGGTCTGATTCCCCAGTTCCTTCTCTTTGGCATTTCCCAGTCTCTTCATTTTCTTTCAAATTACCTCCCTGGTACCTATTCTTTATACCTCTTCCACTTCCCTTCCCTTCTCCTGCCCCATCCTCAATCCCCTCCCAGAAAGGAGGTGCAGGCCTCCCACAGGTCCCCTCCCATTTACCTTTCACAAGTTAAATTCGGTCTCTAACTTCATCCATTCCCCTTCCTCTTTACAGAAGCTTTCTAGGGCATAATTCCACTAAGCTGATAAAAATTTAATAGGACTTTACAACTTAATTTTTAAAAACATCTACGCAAATCTCTAGGGTAATTCAAGGCAATCAGGGCACCTGACATTTTCAGAGGAAAAAGAGTGTGGGAGAGAGGGAAGAAGAGAAATGAAAATACGGATCCCAGACCCCAGAGATTCCAATACTGATCTACTGGATCTGGATCTATGACATGAAATTCAACAATCGTTAAAGACATCTCTATGGCTTGGGCACAGTGGCTCCTGGCTGTAATCCCAGCATTTGGGGAGGCCGGGAGGCCGAGTTTGAGACTAGCCAGGACAACAAGGTGAGACCTCATGTCCACGAAAAATTTTTAAAAATTAGTCAGTGTGGTGGTGTACACCTGTAGTCCCAGCTTGGGGTTGCAGTGAGCTATACGACTGCACTCTAGCCTGGGCACAGAGAGACAGTGAAGAAAGAAAAAAGAAAGAAAGAAAAGGAAAACAAAACAAAAGCACCTCAGTACGTTAGAGAAGCAATGGATTAGAACTTTGGGGGGGTTCTGGGTTGTGGGGTTTGGAGGACAGCCATGTGGTTTCTAGATTCTGCAGTACTATGAGTTTGGGGACAGAATGTAATATGCCAATATTTGAACTTATTTTCAGACAAATCATATTCATTTCACAGAGCTACTTCAAAGAGAACTGCATGAAACCGTTGAGTTTCAGGGGCTCTGGTTCTGAGCGATCTGTGGTCTGGATTGTGAGGATCTGGAGTCCGGGTTTTGAAGACCCTGGGGCCTTACACTCCCCAGTCCGCAGCCGACCCCACGACAAGAAACGCCCCTCTAGCGCGGCTGGGGAGGAGATATGGAGAGTCCGCGGAAAGCAGAGCCTTCAAACAGGAGAAGATTCCTAGAACGCGAGGCTGGTGGAAACAGGCCAGAGTCAGAGGCGAGACCGGTGCGGCCAGAGAGGCTGAGCGACTTGCCCAGGGGCACACCGCGAGGCCGGGCCCCGGGACCGGCGCTCACCTCGATAAGCGAGTAGTTGATCTCCACGTCCGACTTCACGAAGCCCCCGCAGCCCACCACGATGTCCTCCGAGCCGCGCGCCGGCCCCACGCCGATCAGCAGCAGCACCACGGCCGCGGCCACCTCCGCGGACCCCGGCGGCCCAGCGCCCCAGCTCGGCCGCATGACCCGGTCTCCCGCTGCTTAACCCTCCGCAGGCCCCGGCGGTCCCGCCCCTTACACAGCGCGCTGCCGGAGCCTTCCTCCCCAGCCGCCCGCAGACAGCCCAGGCCCCGCCCCCCACCACCTTGCCGCGCATGCGCACACCCACTCTACGCCCACACCCCAGAAAAGATAATTATGGTGCATGCTCGGCAACGAACTAAACCTATTTGTGCCCTCTAGAGGACAGGAGGACTCCGCGCACCACCTGGCAGGTGCAACGCAGGTGCTTGAACTCCAAAATTGAATTCTACCTAAAAATTCAGTATCACAGCTGGAAAAGCTCAGAGACTTTGTTAACTGATACAACAACTTCCTCAAATTTTTTTGGCCCACATATTTCACAAGTAAAATATATAATCTCAAAAAACCTTCAGGAATTTGTGTAAGTTTGTGAATTTTTCCATGATAAATGATCGATAAGTTTTTTAAGCAAAACACATATGTTAAGTTTAGCATGTTAAAAAAGGGATTTAAACTTTATTTTAATCTTAGCTCTAACAACACATGTACAGACACAAATTTTGTTGAGTTTTTTTTCCAAGCAAAAGTTTCATGCAGTTCTCTTTGAAGTAGCTCTGTGAAATGAAGATGATTTGTCTGAAAATAAGTTCAAATATTGGCATATTGCATTCTGTCCCAAGATGGATTACATATGCGTTAACTACCAGTCACCACATCAAAATACACAAAAAGTTGCTTTTCTGGCCTGATATTTGGAATTCTTCAATGCTGCTCTTAAAAAAAAATAGTGCTTTAGTTTTGGCTGGGCACCTGTAGCTCAGTGGCTAAGGCACCAGCCACATGCACCGGAGCTGGCGGGTTCAAAACCAGCCCAGGCCTGCGGAACAACAATGACAACTGCAACAACCACAACAACAACAAAATAGCTGGGCAGGAGCCTATAGTCCCAGCTACTTGGGAGGCTGAGGCAAAAGAATAACTTAAGCCCAAGAGTTGGAGGTTGCTGTGAGCTGTGATGTCAAGGCACTCTACCCAGAGCAACATAGTGAAACTCTGTCTCAAAAAAAAAAAAAAAAGTGCTTTATTTTGATAGCTTTTATATTTTGTTTCTAAATGACAAAGTAAGACAAGAAAGACTTACCACTAAGATTTACTGTTGTGGCGAAAACTTAAGCTATATACAACTAGGTATCTCAAGTCAAACTTCAGGATAGTCAGAACATTGTATCACAAGGAGTGATACCTTGAATCCAAGGTCACAATTGTAAATGAATCTGATTTAAGTTTTTCATTCTGAAAACCTCTCACTCAAATATGTTATAAAGTTATTCAGTTATAAGCAGAAACTATAATTAGCCTGGGGGGGGGGGGGTTGTGTAATTTATAACCACAACTGAAATAGGTGCCTTTTAGTCAAATCACTCGGGAATTAACTGGTGCTAACCTACAGAAACTTCTTATCTTATAGAATGAGAAGCTGAAACCCAGAAAAGAGAAGAAATGTGTCTAGGACTCTCTGCATGAGGCTGTAGGCTGTTCAGAGAGCTAGAAAGTAGGAGTTATGATCTCCAAGTCCTGTTCTTAGGTTACCCCAACTGATTTCCTCTGTGTTCCTCCTAACTTCCTACCTAGCCCTTCAAATTCATCTTCAAATATATAAAGAAATAAAGCACCAGGACTTTGGCAATGCCAGTTTGGAGGGGAGGGAGAGGAGAAGTGGCTTTAGCTCCATCCCAAATTTCCACTAGCTTCCACCAAAAGCACCTCAAGTAAACAAACATGATTTAAATGGAAACAGTAGGCCTGCTGCACTCAGCTTCAAAATAAATCCCTGGGGTCTTTATGTCCCTGCTCCTACAGATGACTCAGACAGGAAGACAGCTTTAGAGGTCCTTCTGGGACCCCAGACATGAATTGGGGGAGATTCCAAAAGACTGGGGGAAACGCCTGCTGTGGGAGCCTTGCAGAAGGCACCAGGAGAGCAGGAAGACAAGACCCAAAGAAGTAACGGGGGGAAACGTGGAGAGTACAGACCGTTCCCCTCCTCCCCAAGCTGACCACCTGTGCTTGTCTGAAAGTGCTGAGTTTTTTCATCCTATCTTGTTTATTTTATTATTTTCTATCTTTTTTTTTTTTTTTGAGACAGAGTCTCTAGCTGTTGCCCTGGGTAGAGTGCCGTGGTGTCTTAGCTCCCAGCAACCTACAACTCTTGAGCTCAAGCAATCCTCTTGCTTCAGTTTTTCTATTTTAGTAGATACTGGGTCTCGCTTTTGCTCAGGCTAGTCTTAAACTTGTGAGCTAAGGCAAACCACCGGCCTAGGCCTCCCAGAGTGCTAGGATTACAGGCTTGAGCCACCGAGCCAGTTTTCATTCCTATCATGAAAAGAATACATGTTCATTGCACCAAGAAAGAATGAGCTGGTGGTGGCTCACGCCTGTAATCCTAGCACTCTGGGAGGCTGAGGAGGGTGATTGCCTGAGCTCACAGGTTTGAGACCAGCCCGAGCAAAAGCAAGATACCCCATCTCTAAAAATAGCTGGGCATTGTGGCAGATGCCTATAGTCCCAGCTACTTCAGAGGTTGAGGCAAGAGAATTGCTTGAGCCCAAGAGTTTGAGGTTGCTGTGAGCTATGATGCCAAGGCACTCTACCCAGAGCGACAAAGCAAGACTCTGTCAAAAAAAAAAGAAAGAAAGAAAGAAAGAAAGAAAGAAAGAAAGAAAGAAAGAAAGAAGAAAGAAAATTGAAATTCCCCATGATCACTGCCTTAGGGGCATTTCCATCTTTTTATCTATGCACATATGGTGATGTTGATAGCGTCATTTCTAAGAAGCAGTGCTTGGGACTCTGACAGAAGGCACGTACTTTGCTTTAAGACCTGACTGAGGAAGGTAAATGCCCTGACTTCCTTCTCTACTTCTCCAAAATTTAGGCGTATGGCATATTCTTTTCTTTTCTTTTCCTTGCATTGTACTCTATTTGTTTTACCTAGTGTTGGTTAGCAACCATCTTTCCATAATAATATATGTATGCAATGGCATTTTAAACCACTAATGCAAAGGCATTAATGACCCACAGGACTAAACGATAATAGTAATGATAATTGCTCTTAGCGAGCATTTACTGTGCTGTGCTAACCTCTTCATAATCTTGCAAATTCTTCCCAGTGAAGAACCTCCACGGATAAGTCTTGATCAGGCGATCTCCCAATGTTGGACCCTTAGGCCATCGCCAGGTGTCCTTGTTACAAACTGGTGCACACCCCTTGGGTTCTCTCATCAGGATAAATTCCTGGAATTACTGGATCCAAAGTGTTCAGGAAGTTTGGGATGATGCTTGTTGCGGGGGGGCAGAAGGGAAATATGAGGGTGCCATTGCACTTTCGGGGGTGCCGGTATCCAATTCCCCAACACCACCCCCCAACCTCGCCTCATTTAACCCCTCGTCGCCCCACCCCCACCGCGCGCCTGAACCTTGCCCAGAGCCTCGCGATCCTGGAGCTCAATCCCGGCCACATCTGCCCTGACCCGCCACTTCCCTGGCCAGGAGCGCGGCCGAGGAGGCTGTCCAGGGGGTGAACGACAGACCCACGCTGGGACCACCGGACCTGACGGACGGCGCCCGATGGCCGCGCCGGGCGAGCTCTGCGCTGGGCCGGGGGTGAGTGCCCCACTCACGCCTCACGCTGCTTTTCCAGGCGCGGTTTGGCCGCAGATCTCTAGGGCTGGGCTGCGGTACTAGGGAGAGAAGAGACCTCTCCGCCCCAATTCCTGGCCCCGGGAAGCGGCTAAGGACCCCTCACAGAACCCGGCACTATTTACAGGACCTCCAGCTACTGGGGACTTTGACCCTTATCCGCATAAAACTAGTGGGCCCTCCAACCCCTTCCCACCCCCAGAGAGTCCCTTTAGGCCCCCTGGATTCCCTGCCTCTGCGTTCCTTTCCTGTCTGGGCTCTCAGCAAAGGAATCTAAGGGGACTCTAGGGAGTTTATGGGTCAGGGTAGGGGCTGCAAAGCGGGGCGGGAAGCCAGATAGGTAAGGCAATGACAGCTGAGGTTAAGGGGGGGGGGGGGGGGGGCTGCTCTGTGTCCACATGGTGCTGTGTGCTTTGCTGCTGTTACCCCTTTCAACACACATACAACCTTTGGAGGGAGATTCTGCTATTATCCCCTTTTGCAGGGAAGGAAACTGAGGCTCAGAGAAGTTAAAATGTACACACTTGGTGAGTGCTGAAACCAGAAGAGTAAAAATACACTGATGAGAGAACTGGAGAGGCCACATCCACTAACATTCAGATTTCTCCTAGGGTTAGTTAGGGTTAGGGTAGACCTGCTGAGATAAAAATCACAGATAAACAACACCAGAAGAACTAGCTTTGAGATCAGATGGCCCAGGGTCACAATCAGCTCTGCCACTTCCATTTTCGTGGGCCTGGAGGAGAGATGGGTCTTTCTCAGTGCCTCAGTCTTCTAGTCTGTGAAATGGGGACAGCAGCACCTACCTCCAAGAGTTGTTATAAAGATTAGCAGTCTGTGCCTAGCAGCCATTAAGAAGCCAGGTCTTTTAGGCTCCAAGCCCCAACTCCCTGGGTTCAAATCCAAGCACCACTGCTTCCCAGCTGAGTGATATCTGTCAAGTTACTCAACCTCTCTGGGCCTCAGGTTTCTTAGCTGCCCAATCAGCATGATAATTGCATCTATATCATAGGATTGATGTTAGGATGAAAGGAGTTGAGAATGATTAGGCATTATAAAGAGTAGCTAGCACAATTTTGCATAAATGTAAGGGAAATAGAAAGTCGCCTGGCCTCCTGGGCAGGTGAGTTTGGAACTCCTGTGTCATTACTGTCATGAGGGTCTCCTTGATGTTCCCTCAGGTCTGGAACCAGACAGAGCCCGAACCTGCTGCTGCCAGCCTGCTGAACCTGTGCTTCCTGAGAACAGCAGGGGTCTGGGTGCCCCCCATGTACCTCTGGGCCCTGGGCCCTGTCTACCTCTTCTACATCCACCGCCATGGCAGGGGCTACATCCAGATGTCTCCCCTCTTCAAAGCCAAAATGGTAGCTACCACCCCTGGGAGCCTGTAACTGACAATGTGATGGGGGGACAGGCTGGAACCTAGCAGAGACCCAAAGTAGACACTCCTCCTGTCACGGAGCTCACAAGATGGAGATAAGAAGGGAACCTGTTAATCAAACAGAGCAATTCTAGAAAGGCTGCAGAACAGATTTTGTATGAAAATCCATGCATGAAGAAACACACAGACTTCCACATGTACCATAACCCAGCATTTCCCAACATATGCTGTGTCCTTCTGGGGTACACAGGGTGATTTGAGGATCACACTGAGATGAACTTATTTTGAAATTAGGCATTTATCTCTATGTTTCTCCACTGGCAGTATTATAGAACAGTTTTTACAATTGCTACATTTATTTACTTTTGGTATATTAGACAATCACTGGCATTCCAACTGGGAGCCTTTTCCATTCATCCATCCTCTTTTCCTCTAGACTCCTACCAGAATGTTCTTCAAAGTTCATTCTTCCCCACACCATTTTGTTAACTTTTGCATTATTGCCTACCACTTCTCCAGGGGGTGGCAAACTTAAAGAGCCAGGTAGTTACACAGTATTTGAGGTTTTGTGAGCCAGGTGGTCTTCCTTCCAAGGACTCAATTCTGCCATTGCAGCATGAAACCCACCTTAGACAATAGCATGGCTGTGTTTCAATAAAACTTTATTTATAGTCATTGAAATTTGTATTTTATGTAACTTCACAAGTCACAACCTATGCTTCTTTTGATTTTTTTTTTTTTCAGTGATTAAAAAGTGTAAAATCATCTCTAGCTCACAGGTCATACAAAAACAGGCAGCAGGCCAAACTTGGCCTACAAGCTATAGTCTGTCAGACTCTGTTTTAAACCCACAGATACTTTCAACACTTCCTCCATCATTCCTTCCTGTGGCCTTCCCTCTGGCACGTGGATGCTCTCTCACTTCCTTGCTTTCTCTTACTCAAAAGAGAGACCAGTACACATTAGAGAGCTCCTAAAACAGTGTTTCTCAACCTTTACCTCATGACACACTTGAACCTATAGTTGAACTTCTGTGGCACACTTAAACTATGTTGATCAAAAAACAGTAAAAAATATATACTTACTGCTTTGAACTTCTATTACAAATAATTTAATTCATGGCACTCTAACTGAAAATCATTGCCCTAGAAACTTATTGTCCCAACCACAGAGTTCCTCCTTGATTTAATAGCAGGATTGAAAATGTAGAGAGTCTAGCTTTTTCACCTGATGAGTAAATCTCATTACCTGCTCTTTCCACATACCTCATATTACATGTGCACTATTAGAGTATCTCCTGCATTGTAGAAAACACTGGGTTGGCTGGAGTCCTTGCTACGCATTATTTATACGACAGTTGCAGGTCAGGATTGATCTGCAGGGCCCCTCACGCGTTCTTCACATTGGCACATTGACAACTTGTGGCATTGGTTCCAGACAGGGTCCCAGCTGGGATGTTGCAGAACTACCATCTGATTGGACACAGGGTCACCCTCCAATTTGCTGCCACCATTGTCATTACCCCCAGCTTTATGGAAGCTGTCTCCGCAGGTGCTCGGGTTCACCCTCATGGTCCTGTGCACCTCCAGTGTATCTGTCGCTCTCTGGAAAATCCAGCGAGGAACACCCGAAGCCCCAGAATTCCTCATCCACCCTACGGTGTGGCTAACCACAATGGTAATGACGTCCTCAAACTGGAGCCTGCTTGGTCCTGCTTGCTGATTTTTCTATCCCAGTAGAGAATGAGGGAAAAGTAAACTCCCTGCCCTGCCTAAGTCACCCACCCTGACTTTCTCATCCAGAGTTTAGCTGTGTTCCTGATTCACACCGATAGGAAGAAGGGAGTCCAGACATCGGGGATGCTGTTTGGGTACTGGCTGCTCTGCTTTCTCCTGCCAGCTACCAGTGCCGCCCAGCTGGCCTCAAGAGGGGTAAGTGGGGCCCAGGCTACCTGGGGAAGCTGACGTGCTGGCATCAAGCCTCAGGTCCCACCCTTCCTCCTCCCCTTTCTGCGTATGACTATTGTCAACACAGAGACACACACTGATGGACTTAAACTCACTCCCTACCTCGAAGAGTACAGATTACTCCATATTGTTTTTATCAGTACAAATTCCCATTCTCTTATGCACTCACATCACACACTCCACTTGCACTCAGACACACACTTGTATGTCCTTGTTCATGCATCACACAAGGGGCACAGACACACATTCATGCAATCTAATCGTACCTAAAAGATCTGACAATGAAATTTGCAAACTCATCCTAGAAAAAATGCTACATACCTCATTGCTGAGTATCACTATGGTCACCTTGAGAAGTTATGCACTAACGCCAGTGACTAGTCCACCCTTCAAAGCAATTTTGGAACTCTTTTTCTAGAATGGCCATCACAGCTGTCACCAAACGGGGTTTGACAATGAAGTTTGCAAACTCATCCTAGAAAAAGTGCTATATACCTCATTGCTGAATATCACTATGGTCACCTTCAAAGTATTCCCCTCAGCCATCTGGTGAGCAGGGATACTCAGCAATGAGGTATGTTGCACTTTTTCTAGGCTGAGTTTGCGAACTTAATTGTCAGACCTCATACATACACATTTCCCCTCATTCTCAAACATTTGCCCTCTCCTACACACCCACGGATCTGTATCTACACATTCATTTTGCACACCCACCCATATTTCTGTTCTCCAGTCTAGGAACCCACAGTGTGGTAACCCAAAATGTCTCATTCATTGCTAGATGTCCTAGGGAGGGGGGACCTGTTGAGAACTCAGCCAAGCCTCCCAGGAGAGGAGGTTGTCTTGAAACCAACAGGCTGCAGCAGCTTACAGATCCTCATTTCTTGAGTCCAGTGGTTCCTTTATCTTGCTACTAAAGCGGAAGGTAGAATTCTCCTATCTTTAAGGATAGACTATTTTTTTTTGTTTGTTGTTTTTGTTTTGAGACAGAGTCTCGAGCTGTCGCCCTGGGTAGAGTGCTGTGGCATCACAGCTCACAGCCACCTCCAACTCCTGGGCTCAAGCGATTCTCCTGCCTCAGTCTCCCAAGTAGCTGGGACCACAGGCGCCTGCCACAACACCCAGCTATTTTTTGGTTGCAGCCGTCATTGTTGTTTGGCAGGCCAGGGCTGGATTCAAACCCGCCAGCTCAGGTGTATGTGGCTGGCGCCTTAGCCGCTTGAGCCACAGGCGCCAGGCTATTAATTTTTTTAAAGTATAACCTTTGTAACTAATGGGAAAATTCCACAGACCATCCAGGAATTTATGAGTGGCCTCGTAATTTAATGTGACTTATGGGTCCACTGTTTGGGACGCAGCATAGAAAAAATAATACTGGAACCACAGAGTTCTAGGGCTGCACCCGTGTGGCAGGCACTGGGGAAAGCAAGTAGGGACATATCCTCAGTAGGTCCTCAGAACAGCACCCATGGTAGATTGTCACAGCCCCATTTTAAGATGAGAAAACGAAGGCTAAGAGGAGGGAATTACTTCCTCAGAGTCACCCTGCTTGGGAGTGCAGAGCTGAAGTCTATCTCACCCAAATTCAGACCAAACTTCCCAATGATAACAAAGGATATATAACAGTATAGGGAAGGTGGGCCATAATATAGTCAGATATCAAGTTGTCCACTACCCGCAAAAGAAAAAACAAACAAACAAAAAACAAAAACAAGACTAAAAAGCCCAGAAGCTTATAAAATCCAGTAGAGGACTTAGGGCTCTTGTTTTAAGCAACAAAGACTCAACTCACACTAGCTTGAGGAGGAGGAAAAATCAGAGGAAGTTGTCTTAGTTCCTGTATGTCAATTTCCCAGGCCTGAGTGATCCAGGCATTCAGGTAACACCAGCTGCTGTCCATTACCATCTCTGAGCTCCTCCGTGGTAGCTTCATTCTCCAATGGGAAGACAAGAAGAGCCACAAATAGCTCCACACTTACATCTCCCAACGTAGCAAACCTGGTGGACTCTCCACATAGTTTCAGCTCTCACTAGCCCACCATGTATCCAAAGTCCATGCCTAACCCAATTACAGTACCCAGGAAAGTAGAATGTACTCATTGACCAGGCCTCAATAACCCACCCGCCATTGGAGGAGAATCCTTTCTGCATAAACTATACTCCTGAGCATGAGGAAAGAAAATGAGGGTGATATGACCAGGAACAGGACAGCAGAGGCAAAAACAATCATGGAGCAGCAACGAAACTTCACGATTTGGACCAGATCAGCTGTGTGCCCTTGAGCAAGGTGCTCTCGCTTCTCTGAGCCTTGGGGTTTTCCCATGAGTAAAATGCAGCTTGTAAGTCCCAGCTGGGGTCAGGGAGAGGAAGGATCTGATGTGACTGCGTATAGGAAGAATGCTGCATGTGCCCAGGGCAGGACAAACACTCAAAAAACCCAGCTTCCTTCTCCATAAACACTGGCCAAGGGGGAGTGGGATGGGAGACTGAGATGGGTGCCAGATGGAGAGAGGATTTCCTTCATCTCATTGTCTCAGCAGCTATGGCCAGACACCATCCAGCTAAGCACAAACCCTGGACACAGCCCTGGCCTATTTTGTACAGACAGGATATGTCTAGAATATGTTTAAGTCAGGTGTTTGAAAATTGGGACAAGCAGGAATGCCAGGGGGACTCTGCCTTTGAAATATAGCAGTCCAGATGCCCTGCTGGGCACTGTCCTCATCATTCAGATACCCTGCTCAGTCTCCACCTCTTATGCCCTGTGGGCACCCCCTAACCACTTGCCCCTCACATCAGCCTTCTGCTTTCTCTCCCACAGGGCTTCCAGAGTGACCCCATCCGCCACCTGTCCACCTACCTGTGCTTGTCTCTAGTGGTGGCCCAATTTGTGCTATCCTGCCTGGCAGATCAACCTCCTTTCTTCCCCAAAGACTCGCAACAGTCCGTAAGTTGCCAGGTTCCCCACCCAGTGTCCACTTTGTCCCTGCCCCACTTCAGGCCTCAGTTCAATTAAAGAACCAAAGTTCTTTAATTTTTTTTTTTTATTTTTGCAGTTTTCGGCCCAGGCTGGGTTTGAACCTGCCATCTCCAGCATATGGAGTATCTCCTACTCCTTTGAGCCACAACCACTGCCCCAAAGTTATTTAATATTGACTCACCCACTCACCAAAATATGAATTGCTCATCTACACTATGCCATAGGTTGGTAGAGTTTTTCCATACAGGGCAAGATAGAAAATATTTTTGGTTCTTTGAACCATACAACTATACATCTCTGTGGCAACTACTCAACTCTGTCATCATAGCACAAAAGCAGCCATAGTAATATGTCAACAAATGGGTATGGCTGTGTTCTAATAAAACTTTATTTACAGAAACAAGCAGTGGCCCAGATTTGGCCCAGAAGCCATAGTTGCTGACTCCCACTGTGTACCCCCAGGGAGGGGTAGAGGATTTATCGTAAATAAGCAGATGTAGTCCCTGTCTTCACGCAGCCAACCGTCAATGAGGGATGCCACACATTGGTCACATAATTACACAAATGTGTAGAAAATTACACCTGGGGAAAATGCTTGGTAGAAGTTCGTGTTCTATGAGAGTTTATGACAATAGGTAATACTGAAAAAGTCTGAAATCAGGAAGGAATTCTTCACGGAAGAGACTGATCTGCGATTATCTAGAAGAAAGATGGTCAAATGCTTGAGAAAGCTAGTTAAAACTGTAATAAAACTTTTTTGCATATCAGAATGGCAAAAATATTTAAAACTTGATAACAAGCTGTGATGGCAAAGATGTGGTGAAATGGGCACCTTCATCCCTCATTGGTGAAGAATACAGATTGGTGTAGTCTTTCTGGAGCACCTGACAAAAATCACAAGACAGATCCCTCTTCACAAAATTCACTGAAGGATATTGTTGAGGTCATCGTTATGCAGGGTCCTTGCTTTCAGACCTTCCTGGTCTTGGTACATTACTAGCTATTCTTCTGGCCAGTGCAATGGCTCACGCCTGTAATCCTAGCTCTCTGGGAGGCCGAGGCAGGTGGATTGCCTGAGCTCACAGGTTTGAGACCAGCCTGAGCAAGAGCAAGACCCTATCTCTAAAAATAGTTGGGCATTGTGGGCACCTGTAGCCCCAGCTAGTTGAGAGGTGAAGGCAAGAGAATCACTTGAGCCCACAAGTTGGAGGTCGCTGTGAGCTATAACACTACAGCACTCTATGGAGGGTGACAAAGTGAAACTCTGTCTCAAAAAATAATAATAATAATAATAGAAAAGCTAGCTGGGCATTGTGGTGGGCACCTGTAACCCTAACCCCAGCTACTCAGGAGACTGAGGTAGGAGGATCACTTGAGCCCAAGAGTTTGAGGTTGCTGTGAGCTATGATGCCATAGCTCATAGCACTCTACCCAGGGGAACAGAGTGTCTCAAAAATAAAAATAAATAATAGTTGTTCTTCTGGGCAACTGTTAGTTCTTACCTTGAGGACACTATCAGTCTGTGGTCCAATCCCTTTATACCCTGCTTACTAGAAAGCACCCAGCCCGTTGCCATCCACCTCTGGCAAGGAGACAGGGCAATTGGGCTTGTACTTTCAGTATTAAGCTCATGTTCAATTCATCCTGTCTTCTTGCCCATGGTTCACCTCACCACCCCCTCACCGTGGGGATAGAAACCAAGGCCACCTCCTCCCCTTGTCTGTTGCAGAATCCCTGTCCAGAGGCTGGGGCCTCTTTCCCCTCCAAGGTTACTTTCTGGTGGGTTGCTAGGTAAGTAAATGGCAGGGAAGGGGGGGTGCACCCTCACCCACCTGTGTTTGCTGCTCTAATTCCTCCCACCGTTCTCCCCCCATGAGGTTTCCTCCCAAGCTTGCAAAGGCTGACCGGGTTTCCTCCATCCCAGCCTCAGGGCTTCTGTCTGAGGTTTCAGTGTGAACACCACCCACATCCCATCCCCATTTAGTCACTGGAGGAGATATCAGTTTGAATCTGGCCTCTGGCTCTTAGTGGTCCATGTCGCAAATACCCAGAATCTCTGTTTTCTCCACTGTCTATGAAACAGACTCTACCTTCATCAATGGAAAGTGCCTGGTGCTTGCATATAGCAGGTCCTCAATAAAACAGTATCTATTACTCAACTTTAGTCATTCCAACATTTAATAAGCACCACTATGTACTAAGTACTGGGGATAAAGAGAGAAAGGACCAAGTGTCCACTCCCCAGAGGGTCCCAGGCTGATGGAGAAGTCAGGGCTGGCACACGAGGCCTGGAAGATGTCCCCTCCTACCAGGCCCCCTCCTGACCACATTGCAGTCAGACCTCAACATTACGGGACTATGTGGAGAATCCTGGCCCCACCATTTCCTGGCTGTGTGGCCTTGGGCAAGGTCCTTAACCTCTCTGTGCCTCCGTCTCCATACCTATAAAATGTGAATGATAACAGTACCTACCTCATAAGTTGTGAGGATTAAACGAGACTAGGCTTGTAAAGCACTTAGAACAAGGGCTGGCACATAATGAGTGTCAGTGGTTATTAAGTAAGTGAAAAACACGAGGCTTAGGACGTGTGGAAATGGGAGAGAGAGCTGAGTTGTTCTTTTTTTGAGACAGAGTCTCACTTGGTCACCCTGGGTAGAGTGCTGTAACGTCTTAGCTCACAGCAACCTTAAACTCCTGGGTTCGAGTGATTCCCTTGCCTCGGCCTCCCAAGTAGTTGGGACTACAGGCTCCTGCCACAACACCCAGATATTTTTTAGAAATGGAGTGTCACTCTTGCTCAGGCTGGTCTTGAACTGGTGAGCTCAGGCAATCCACCCACCTCGGCCTCCCAAGTGCTGGGATTACAGGCGTGAGCCACTGGGCCCTGCCAAGAACTGAGTTTTCTAAACGCTCTACTGGGGGATCTAGCCCCCTGCTTCCCAAACTTAGGCATTTGTGGACCATTCTTCACCTTTTGACACAGTGAGGTATCACCCATACTCTATTTACCTTTTTTTTCTTTGAGGCAGAGTATCACTCTGTCACCCTGAGTAGAGTGCTGTAGCATCATCATAACTCACAGCAACCTCTAATCCCTGAGTGTAAGTAATCCTCTTTGTCTCAGCCTCCTAAGTAGCTAAGACTACAGGTGTGCGCCATCATACCTGCCTAATTTTGTCTATTTTTAGTAGAGATGGGATCTCACGCTTGCTCAGGCTGGTCTCAGACTCCATAGCTCAAGTGATCTCCCCACCTCAGCTTCCCAGAGTGCTGGGATTACAGTTGTGAGACACTGTGCCCAGCCCATACTCTATGTACTTGTTTTTCTTTAAATTGACTCACCTGTTTTTTTACTCTAATAAGCTTTTCTGTTTTTGTTTTCTTTGAGACCGAGTCTCACTATGTCGCCCTGAGTAGAGTGCTATAGCATCACAGCTCACAGCAACCTCAAACTCTTAGGCGTAAGCGATTCTCTTGCCTCAGCCTCCCAAGTAGCTATAACTGGCCGGCACAACGCCCAACTATTTTTTGGTTGTAGTTGTCATTGCTGTTTGGCAGGCCCAGGCTGGATTCAAACCCTCCAGCTCCAGTGTATGTGGCTGGCGCCCCACCCGCTGAGCTACAGGTGCTGAGCCAGCTTTTTTTTTTTTTTTTTTAAGGAAACTGCCTATCAATGCTGAAATTGGAAAAATCTGTAGCATTGCTTGCCATGTAGAACTCCAAAAATAATTTAAGAGAAAACCAAGCAATATTAATAACACAGAACTGTTTTGCTCCCCCACATTTGCTGTGTCAGAAAGTGAAACTGGCATTTCTCAGAGAAAAGTCAAAGACCAGCATCAAGCAAGACGTTCTTGTTGGTGTCATCAGAAAGATCAAAGAGACCTGAAAATAAAACAATGCTCCCACTATGGAAGGCCAGAGAATTTCATTTCTCACATATGTGCCAGCTACAGTCATCTCATACCAGCCCAAACACTGGGAAACATTCTCATTTTAAATTGAGAAAACTGAGGCCTATTAATGAAAAGTGACTTGCACAAGGCCACTTATAAGTGGCTTCATTTGACAAATCTTCTTGTATCCTGTGCCAGGAAGCAAGGATTCAGAAGAGCGAGAATGAGACAAGCTCTGCCTTTGCCAGAGCTTACCATCCAATGGATGAGAAAGACATTACACAAATAATTAGAGCCCCCCAAAATAAATAATCATAATTGCAACAAGCATTATAAAAAAGAAGCTCAAGCCTGGGCGTGTTGGCTCATGCCTGTAATCCTAGCAATATGTTAGAGACCAGCCTGAACAAGAGCAAGACCCCCATCTTTACTAAGGATAGAAACATTAGCCAGACACTGTGGCAGGTGCCTGTAGCCCCAGCTACTTGGAAGGCTGAGGCAGGAGGTTTACTTGAGCCCAGGAGTTTGAGGTTGCAGTGAGCTATGATGATGCCGCTGCACTCTGGCTAGGGAGACAGTGAGACTCTGTCTCAAAAAGAAAAGAAAAAAAAAAAAAAAGAGGCTCAGGAAACCATAGGCATTTATGATGGAATCTGCTTGGGCTGGGGGGTCAAAGTGGGCTTTCCTAAGGAAGTCATGTCTAACCTCAGATGTGAAGGATGAGTAAGAAATAGGCAGATAAAAAAATATATAGCCATGTGAGGAGGTAAAGGAAAAGCATTTTAAGCAGAGTGATAAGCACATGCAAAGATCTTGAGGCCTGGTGGCTGGAGCAGTGAATGGGAGTTTAAGTTTCCTCCACAGTAACAATGTTGGGCCCTAGATTTCTGATTCCTGGGGAGAGGCCTATTTCCCCTGTCACACAGGTTGTCCCTTGGTTAAATCACTTAATCTGAGCCTCTATGGTTTTTTCTTCTCTGTAAAAAGGGTCAGCAATAATCTACCCTCCATATAGTTATAAATTATCAATTTTCAATTAAAAAATAGTAATCATCTACCTTATTCCTTAGGCTTATGTGAGAATTAAGTGAGACCTTTGTAAACTGAGAAGTACCCTGCAAAAATGTAAGATAGGGTTAGTTCATTGGTTTCATTTTACCCAGCAGAGGCACAGAGAAGTAAAATGACTTACTCAGGGTCACACAGCTGCCCACAGGGGTGAATGGCAGAAGGCCCTTGACCCAGTGACCCTCTTTTACAGGCTGGTCTGGAGGGGCTACAGGAGGCCACTGGGGCCAAAAGACCTCTGGTCACTTGGGAAAGAAAACACCTCAGAAGAACTCGTTTCCCAGTTTGAAAAGGAATGGACCAGGAACCGCAATGCAGCCCAGTGGTGAGTGTGTGGAGGGCACGAGGTCAGCCCAAGTGGCCAGGATCATCATTTGACCCCCAATCCAGCCTTGACCCCATTTGGGCTCCACGGCCACCCTCCTCTGCCTTCCAGCTGTTCCCACTAACTGGAAACTGAGCTTTCCTCCCAGGGCACTTTGCATGCCCTAAAGGGAGACCCACAATGGGGAGCTCTCAGCAGAGCCTGGAGGCAAGTTCTCCTGGGGAAACTACAGGCGGGAAATGGAAGGGGTATTTTACAACTGCGGGTGGAGGGTTGGATGGCTGCCTGTAACATGCAGGCAACTACTCACTCATTATGTAACCCGAGTGAGTAGTTCCCAGGGCCTCAATTTTCTCATCTGTTCAATGGGCATGTCATTGGTCCCTAGCTCATAGTTTGTGAGGGTGAAAGAAGACAATTTATTGAAAATAAATTAGCCAATTCCTTGAAAATGGTAAGGGCTCAGGCAATATTAGTTATCTAGGAAATCTCAAGATCTTTAGAACTGTCCACTCTGTCTCTGTTGCCGTCAGAGGCATCTCTGGAAACCTCTGCGAAGCCCTTGGAGCCTGGGAACCTCATTTGAGAAACTCTGGTAAAGTAAGTGTTAGATAAAATTGAGTAGCTGATGACCATGGACAAGTTGTTCAACCTCCCTGGACCTCAGTGTTTCAGGGGATGGGGACAGAACCAAAAAAGTAAGTTAGCTCTGGGGGAAGAGTTACAAGGTTCCTCTGCATCCTCTGGGTTTTTGTGGTGCTCATTGCAGATGGCTGAACCCCACAAATTAGAAGAGAGGGGGCAGAGAGAGAAACTTCAGGCTCAGTGTGGCTGGATCTAGGGACTTGTGGGATGTCAGGATTCTCTCCCTTCATCTGTCAGCTCAGCTGTTACCTGTGTCTCGGTCTCTTCATAAGGCCTGTCCCTGCCATGCCATTTCAGTAACCCCAATAGAATGAAAGAGAATCTCTCTCCTAACATTCGTATAGAAAATCCCCAGGAAGGCCTCTGATTGGCCTGGCTTGAGTTATGTGCTTATCAGGGGCCAATCTCATTCCCCCTGGAGCTGGGCCCATACTTGGTGGTCCCAGCTGTATCAGAGTGGAGGGCTCTTTTCTAAAGGACTGGGGTGTGTTTTTCCAAAGAGGAAAAGTAACATCAATAAACCAAACTATCAGCTCTCTCTCACCACAGGCGTCTCCTGCTGTGCTGCCCTCACTATTTATTTATTTATTTATTTATTTATTTATTTATTTATTTATTTATTTTGAGACAGAGTCTCAAGCTGTCACCCTGGGTAGAGTGCTGTGCGTCACAGTTCACAGCACCTTCAAACTCTTGGGCTCAAGCTATTTTCCTGCCTCAGCCTCCCAAGTAGCTGAGACTACAGGTGCCCACCACAATGCTCAGCTATTTTTTTTGTTGTTGTTGCCATTGTTGTTTAGCTTACCTGGGTCAGGTTTGAACCCTCCAGCCTCAGTGTATGTGGCCAGTGCCCTACCCACTGAGCTACTTCACAGAAGTGGCAGAATTCTCTCTGAAGGGCTTTGGAGGTTCAATCACTCTCTTCCGACTCCTGGCCTGCCCCGCCACTGCAAAAATTGTTAAGTCACTCAACACTGGAGCTAGAAGGGAGAAACATTCTCTGGAATAGTTTCGGAATCCTGCTGTAAACAATTGATAGAAAGAAAGGCAAAGGTTACACCAACACCGAGCTCAGTCATTTTTCAACTTAACTGATTACACACAGGGAGGACTTTGGTTTTATTTCTGAAGTATTTTGCAACCACTGGGGGAAGGGAGAGGACTGTCACCTTGAGTGGTCACAAACCAGCCATCTGCTGGCCAAATCAGGCCCACAAGGTTTGTTTGGCCCTTTGTGGTGTTTTGTTTGGGTTCTTTTGTTTGTTTGTTTGTTTGTTTGTTTGTTTTCTGGTAATTGCCAATATTTAAAACTTTGGAGATATCACATACAAGTCTAGGATTCTAGTCTCAAAGTAGACCTGGCAGCCCTGGGCCATACCTCCACATGACCACAGGAGATTTGATCTGGGTAGAGGCCACGGCATGGGACAGGGCATGTGCTTGCAGTTTGGCACAGTCTCCATGACTCCCTTTTGTACCCCCGAATTACGCCTTGCCCATGCCACCTATTCATACTCCCTGCCTTGCCCTGTAGTCATCTGTGAGTCCTGCACTAAATGGTCCTCCCTCCAAAGGCCAGACCCTGTCTGGAGATCTTCCTTCGTGGGAGGTAAGACTTGTAGGCCGGACACACTGACTCCTGGAGTGAACAGCTAGAGCAGAACTGGGCACAGTATTCAGCCAGAAAAAGGCCTTCATGGTCATCTCTTCTCCCACCACATTTTATACATGAAAACATTGAGGGTCAGAGAAGAGACAGAGCAGGCATTTGAATTCTAGCCGCCCAGTCCAAGCCAGGTTCCATGTACTCGACCAGGCTCCTTCCTTTCTTCCTCTCTTCCCTTCCTCCCTTCCTTCCTCCTTCCCTCCTTTCCTTCCTATCTTTCTTCCTTCCTCCCCTCCCATAAATTTTTATAACATTTTGTGCTGGGCACTTTTCTCAGGCCCTTTGCACACATCACACCACCTGTTTTTCCCCATTCATTTGACAAGCATTTACTGTGTTCCTATAGTGTTCAGGAGCTGGACTAGGTAGTAAATACAGGCACAGAGTCTGTCCTCCTGGGGTTCTCATAGACAAATAAGGACTGGGCTGGAGACAGTGGGCACATCTGTGAAGGCAGCAGATTAAACAGCGGGGGTGGTCAGGCATGGCCGCTTCATGGAGGTGACATCCTCTTGGCACTTGAGTCGAGACCTGCCCTGGATGGTAAACCAAACAATAAGCCAGGCCAGGAATGAGGGACAAGGACAAGGACATAGGCCTTATTAGCAAACCGCGGGTCACATGAGCTCACCAGAGATTTTTTTTTTCTTTTTTTTTTTTACGGTGGGGGGTTACGGTGGGGGGTTGGGGGTGGTCCCTGGTGCACAAGGAGGCAGCACTGCATGAAGCATGAATGGGTATCTAGGCTCAAAGCCCTGCTCTGCCCTTGCTGGGTGACCTCAGGCAGCTGCCACCACCTCTCAGAGCCTCGGTTTCCTCTTTAGTAAAATGGGCAGCCTAATAGGACTCACTTGTCAGGGAGGTGAAAGCATCGTGTGCTTATGAAAGGTTGATCTCAGCAGCTGGCCCCAAGTCACAGCTGTCTAAATGGGGCTGAAGTTACTAATAGCCTCATACGCTGTCAGCCAGAAGGGACTCAGAGGTCTTGCTGCCCAAGACCACACAGCATCTGGGCTGGCATCATTCGGCCTTTCCCTTAAGGCAGAATGATGGATCAAAAATCGCACAGACTCAGCAGGCAGAGGGCTGGGGTCCAACCCCAGTTCTTCTCAGCTGTGTGCCTTTGAACAAGGTCAACTGAGCCTCAGTTTCCTCATCTGTGAAATGAGGACAACACCTGGTCTGCTGGGTTCTTGGAAGTACTGAGGAGTGCCTGGCACATAGTAGGTGCTCTGGGCACATGCATGCCCATAAGGCCTCGGGGCTGCCCCTCTGCCCTGCCCCCACCTGGCTGTCTCCTGAGTGGGTCCTCTGGGTGGCAAAAGAAGAACAGGTGAGGAAGCCAGGTGGGATCCACACCCACCCATGTCCTTGCTGGGAAAATAACTCTTTAATGTTTGGCCCTGCTGCCGGCAGCTGAGAGTATAAGACAGGACCCAGAGCCGCTCTCTCCTCTCGCCTAAGGCACACCAAGGCAACGGCATTTAAAAGGAAAGAAGGTGGTGGTGTGGAGGCCCCAGAGACAGAGGCCTTCCTACAGCAGGAAAAGAGCCAGCGGGGGCCACTGCTGAGGGCCACCTGGCAGGTGTTCCGTTCTACCTTCCTCCTGGCAACGCTCAGCCTTATCATCGGTGATGTCTTCAGGTTTGCTGTCCCCAAGCTGCTCAGGTAGGTCTGGGCCTCGGGTTTATTTGTTAAGGTGGTCCCTTCATAGAATCCTTCCAGGCAGGGCCAGGGGCTTCAGCTCCTGCCTCTGCCTATACAGCTGGTGCTCAGGACACCAGAGGGCGGATGAGAAGGATACTGAGGAAGGGAAAAGATTGGAGAGAAGGTGGCTGACCCCTGGGAGGACAAATGAGTGCGCCCTCATCTGACTGTACCAGTTTTAGCTTTTGCCCCAAAAGCAAGTGGTTTAAAACCACAGGCATTGGCTCAGCGCCCGTAGCACAGTGGTCACAGCGCCAGCCACATACACCAAAGCTGGTGGGTTCGAAGCCAGCCCGGGCCAGCTAAGCAACAATGACAACTGCAACAGAAAAATAGCTGGACATTGTGGCAGGCGCCCGTAGTCCCAGTTGGGAGGCTGAGGCAAGAGAATCACTTGAGCCCAAGAGTTTGATGTTGCTGTGAGCTGTAACACCATGGCATACTACCGAGGGCAACATAGTGAGACTCTGTCTTAAAAACAAAAAAAAAAAAAACACAGGCATTTATTTGTGTAACTCATGGTAATGTGGGTTAGCAACTAAGGCTGAGCTCAACCGGGCAGGTCTTTCCTTGGCTGGGTTCATTCATGTGTCTGCAGCTGGTTTGGCGGGAGCAGCTCATCTCTACCCCACACCGTTTCCCATCCTCCTAACGACTAACTCAGGCTTGTTGCTCTGGCCACTTGGGCAGATTACAAGAAATAGAGCATTTTCTCTGGAGGCCTGGGCTCAGAGCCGGACACTTTTTCCTCGGCCATGTGCTGTTGGCCAAAGCCAGTTGTGTGTCATTTGAGGCATGGTGTACTTAGAGTCTGCTGCGTGCCAGAACAAAGCACCTCAGAGTGGTGTGACTAAACAACAGAAATGTATTGTCTCAAAGGTGGGACATTGACAATCAGGTGGTTTCTTCTAAAATCTCTCTCCTTGGCTTGCAGATGTCAGCCTCTTCACTGTGTCCCTATGTGCCCCCTGGTGTCTCTGGGTGTGTGCAAATCTCCTCCACTTCTAAGGATACCAGTCAGACTGGAGTAGGGCTCACTGTAACAGCCTCATTTAAACTTAATCACCTATTTAAATACAGTCACATTCCTTTTTTTGTTTGTTTTTGAGACAGAGACTCACTTTGTCACCCTCCGTAGAGTACTCTGGCATCATAGCTCACAGCAACCTCAAACTCCTGGGCTCAAGCGATCCTCTTGCCTCAACCTCCCAAGGAACTGGGACTACAGGCACCCGCCACAACGCCCAGCTATTTTTTCTATTTTTGATACAGACGGGGTCTTGCTCTGGCTGGGGCTGGGCTTGAATTCCTAAGCTCAAGTGATCCACTCACCTTGGCCTCCCAGAGTGCTAGGATTGTGGGCAAGCCACCCTCCCACACTGGGCTTAAAACACTCTTGGTCAGAGGATACAAAGGAATGTGGACAGTAGGGGAAGTGACCGTGGCCATCAACCACCCTGACCAATCCTCTGCACCTGACCTGGTCTGGGCAAAGGCAACCCCCCCAGGGCACCTCCTCTCACTGGCTGTCCCTTTTCCCGCTCTTCCCCCAGCCTTTTTCTGGAGTTTATTGGTGACCCCGAGCCCCCTGCCTGGAAGGGCTGCCTCCTCGCGGTGCTGATGCTCCTCTCGGCCTGCCTGCAGACGCTGTTTGAGCAGCAGCACATGTACAGGCTGCGGGTGCTGCAGATGCGGCTGCGGACGGCCCTCACTGGCCTGGTTTACCGAAAGGTGAGCCCTGGGAGGGGCAGTGTCACTCACCTGGGGCTGAGCCTGCACCTGGCTCTTACCTACCCAGAATCACTCACACCTGCATTCTCACCTTCTTAGTTATTTCTGTAAGGCCTTGGATGATACGACCCTGGCGCCTCTCCATTCTGATCACATCATACACACACACCCTCCTCCTCCTGTGCTCACCCTCCGGAGGCCACACAGGTCTCCTTTCAGTTCTTTAAACACGTCCAGGCCCCTCCCAATTCAGAGCCTTCTGCCCTTGTTCCCGCTAACTGGACACCCTTCCCACTCCTCATCCTCAAATTAGCTTGCACTCTGCCCTCGAGGGTAAAGGGTTAACTTCCACTGTGCATGGACTGGATAAAGGTGTGTTGCCAGGCAGCAAGACCTGAGGTAAAAATGCCCCCCCTGGTCCCCAGCACGGTGACTTTCAGGCATGGACACTAAGCCCATGGATTGCTGCTGTGAGAGATATTGGCCCCTGTGAGGATCAGAACCTCAGAGTCCCCTATAGGTCTCATCATTTTCTCACATCTGAGCAGTGACCTCAGGGAGGAGGGGACAAAGGCCAGCTCCTGGATGGCCTCAGGGTGGCTTCCAGTGCTATGATGCCAGAGTACTGTTTCAGGCTCATGTCCCCTAAGCATGGCAAAGCTGGCTGTGACCTGTCCATTCTGGTAAGTCCACATGTTTTCTTGAGCCCACTGGCATGGCTCTGCCCACTGCCCTCCCAGAGGGAGGCCCCTCTGATCTCCTGGTGAGGTCAGAGCCCTCCTCTGGACCCTCTGGGCTGCTCCTTCACGGCCCTTATCATTGCCATTAAAGAATGAATTTTGCAGATCTTTACTGAGTTGTGGTCCCCACTGCAAACTCCAGTCTTTCCCCACCCCAGCAAGCCCA
The DNA here is from genome assembly GCA_963574355.1 of Loris lydekkerianus. NCBI lineage: Eukaryota > Metazoa > Chordata > Mammalia > Primates > Lorisidae > Loris > Loris lydekkerianus. The sequence continues at coordinate 49,602 of CAUYPK010014267.1, forward strand.
CTATCTCCATCGTTCACAGCTGGGCTCTCAGTGTGAGGCACGCAGTGAGTGCTCTTTAAAGATTTGCTAAGTAAGCCGGGCGTGGTGGCTCACGCCTGTAATCCTAGCACTTTGGGAGGCTGAGGCAGGTAGGTGGATAGCTTCAGCTCACAGGTTCAAGACCAGCCTAAGCAAAAAGCAAGACCCCGTCTCTACAAAAGATAGAAAAACTAGGGCAAGAGAATCACTTGAGCCCAAGAGTTGGAGGTTGCTGTGAGTTAGGACGCCACAGCATTCTACCCAGGGCGACAGCTGGAGACTCTGTCTCAATAAATAAATAAGTAAATATTTGCTAGGTGGAGAATTTCTACACTTAACATTCCTGGCTCACTCCCTCACATACTCAGCGGAGAGAGAGAAGGTCACGTGTAGAACTTAGCCTTCAACAGGCTGGCAGGGGAACCACTGTGACCCCAGGGTTAGGGCAGATTTGAGGCCCCTGGAGAATCAGGTTGGTGTCAGAGAAGCACATGAAATGTCCTTGCCATGCCTTAGTCCTAGTCATCCCGAGTTCAATCCTGCTATAGGCACTTACAAGCCCTCTGCCTTCGGGCAGTAGTTCAACTTATCTGTGCCTTACATGTCTTAATTGGGAACGACATTTTCCTTAGTGATACAAAAACAGTATTTTCTCTATGGCATTTTAGATTGAATGAAATACGGTAGCTCCAGATTGGTAAGGTAGCAGTGAGCATCACAGGACACAAGGAAGCTGTTCGTTTAGCACAGGACATAGCACTCAGCAAATGACCACTGTTATCCTTAACCGGGTATTTTCATTGATTATAACTATTCCAGTGCTTCAGGAATTTCAGTGTATTTTCACTTCTGTCACCTCTCTGGTTTTTCACAACAGCCTGAGAGATTAGCTCAGGAGATTACACTCTCCCACTGCACAGATGAGTAAACTGAGGCTCTGAGGACAAAGAGGCCTGCCTCAGGGACTCCCCTCTCACCTTCCATCCTCCACTTTTTCTTCCTACCCTGCCTAGGTCCTGGCTCTGTCCAGCAATTCCAGAAAGGCCAGCACAGTGGGCCATGTGGTCAACCTTGTGTCGGTGGACGTGCAGAGGGTAACAGAGAGCGTCATCTACCTCAATGGGCTGTGGCTGCCTGTCATCTGGATCGTGGTCTGCTTCATCTATCTTTGGCAGGTGCACAGGGAGGGCAGAGAAAGACAGGATTTAAAGTGAATGTTCTGCCTCCTCTTCCTCCTCTGCCCCTCCTCCTTCCAGCCTGTCCCCATCTGCACACTGTGGGCTGAGGTGATGGGAATTGTCTTAGATAGCAATGGTCTTCACTTTACCATCAGCTTATCCTCTCTGGGCCGCAGAAAAATGATGATGACATTGGAATTTCCCTAATGTATTATCCGGGTACCCAGTAGGTAGATTAATCATGTTTTGAAGTTACCAGTGACACTGGGGCACCACCATCATCAACAACAAAAGAGGGAAAACATTTCTGGGAAATAATCACGACTGAGGCTTCAAAAAGTATAAAGAAGACTGGGCATTGTGGCTCAAACCTGTAATCCTAGCACTCTGGGAGCCTGAGGCAGGTGGATTGCTTGAGCTCAGGAGTTCGAGACTAGCCTGAACAAGAGCAAGATCCCCATTGCTAGTAAAAATAGAAAAATTAGTTGGGCATTGTGGTGGGTCCCTGTAGTCCCAGCTACCTGGGAGGCTGAGGCAGTAGTATCATTTGAGCCCAGTGGTTGCTGTGAGCTATGATGCCAGGGCACTCTACTCAGGGTAACACAGTGAGAGTCAGACAGCACTCTACCCAGGGTGACTGAGAGTCTGCCTCCAAAAAAACAAAAAAAACACATAAAGTAGCCATTAGGCATAAAAACTTGCAAAAACAGGACTTTTTATGACTTCCTATGTTTAATTTTGTGGTATAGGATTTTTTTTTTTTTTTAGTAGTAATAAAATCAGACTTTGTCAGGACTGCCCAGATTAAAATCATGCTCTTGGCTTGACACCTGTGGCTCAAGCAGCTAAGGCACCAGCCACATACACCTGAGCTGGCAGGTTCGAATCCAGCCAGGACCTGCCAAACAACAATGACAGCTGCAACCAAAAAATAGCCAGGCATTGTGGCAGGCGCCTGTAGTCCCAGCTACTTGAGAGGCGGAGGCAGGAGAATCACTTGAGCCCGGGAGTGGGAGGTTGCTGTGACCTGTGACGCCATGGTACTCTACCCAGGGCAACAGCCTGAGGCTCTGTCTCAAAAAAAAGGAATAAAATAAAATAAAATCACGCTCTTTACCACTTACTACTTGTCAAGTCTTGCATGAGGAACTCACCCTCTCTGTGCATTACTTCCTCCTCCTAAATGAGGACCCCAGGAGCCATAGACCCTGCGCTGGAGTTGCTGAGGTCTCACATGAGCTAATCCACGTGAGACCCTTAGAACGGTGTCTGGCCCACAGGTGTACTCTGTAGGTATTTGTTGGTACCGTTATTCCTTTTCCATAAATGAACAGATAGCATATATTTTATTGTTGCAGTTTTTTGTTTTTTGTTTTTCTGGCCAGGGCTGGGTTTGAACCCGCCACCTCTGGAATATGGGGCCAGTGCCCTAGTCCTTGAGCCACAGGTACCACCCGACATAGCATATATTTTAGCTGCTGGGGGCCGTATGGTCTCTCTCACAACCCCTCACCTCTGTGCTTAAACTGCACAAGTGGCCACAGACGATAATAATCAAACAGGCATGATGTCCTCCAATAAAACATTTTTTATAGACCCTGAAATTTGAACTTCAAATCATTTTCATGTGTCAGGAATAGCGTCCTTCTTTCAATTTTCTTCAACTATGTAAAAATCATTAAAAATCCTTATACAGTCCATGGGCTATACAAAGCAGGTAGAGGGATTCACATGCCACAGCTCACAGCATTTGAAGTGCTGACTACTCCCAAATACCATCTAAGGCATGTGCATAGCATCATTTTTGTTAGAACATGAGGCCAGGACCTTTTCTGATGCGTTTACCTTGCATTCCAGGGCCTCGCCATACGTACAGTAAGTACACGTAAGACAGTGTGCAGCACATAAATGTTAGCTATAATTATTAGGAATAAAGAAAGGAAGAGAGGAAGGACACTTGGGAAAATGTGGAGCAATTGAGCAAGCAGATTCATGCCCCGTGTGGGTGAGAATTGGACAAGACCAACGAGGTATCTGCAGATACTACACCCCATCACTTTCCCAGTGTACTTTTCCTGCCTCTTGGCAGAAAGTCCTTGACATCATCGTGAAATCCTAGTTAAGGCGGGGTGGGCACTAGGGTTGGTACAGTTGATAACTTTTTGCGGGCGAGAGTTTCACCTTTTGTGGTTTTGAGTGCTTTTCCAAACCTCTTGGCAATGTGGGCTGGTGTTCGCCTTCTGGGCAATTCTCCACTAAGCCACTGGATGGCGCCATTGCCACATAAATGAAACAAACTGCCCTGCTGGGTGCCTAGGAATAGAAAATAGGGTTTCATAAGGGCCGACAGGGGAAACTGAGGCCTATAGATTGGAGATGTGGTGGGACTTATCTAGCGAGCAGGTCCACATGACCGCTGAAGGAATCTCAGAAAATAACTTAAAAATCATTCGTTCTACCTCTCCCTCTTTCCAGATACAAAAACCAAAGGTGAAGAAGGAACTTAGCTTTGGGGGGTGGGGAGCACATAGGATTGCCAGACAACAGACAGTCACAAAGCTTTGGGGGGTGGGGAGCACATAGGATTGCCAGACAACAGACAGGATTTCCAGTTACATGTGAATTTCAGATAAACAGAATAATTTCTTAGTATAAGCATGTCCCAAATATTGCATGGACCATACTTATACCAAAAATGTATTCCCTCTTATCCTGAAATTAAAATTTCACTGGGTATCCTATGTGATTATGTGCTAAATATGGCAACCCTCCTGCAGGGTAAAGTGAAGACTAGGATGATAATTAAGTGTAAAAAGTGATGGGAATGACTCTACTCCTATTTCACAGACAAACTGCAGCTTAGGGAGTGTGAGTGACTTGTCACAGCCCAGTGTAGCAAGCGTCAAAGTCAGGATTTGAACCAGGGTTTGGAAGTCTCAACCTTACCATCATGGCCAGGAGCACAGCTCCCCCACCCCTGGCTGTATGTATGTATGACCTGTCTTGAATGTAATGCCCACTCCCTATTGTGGGAAGCAATCCTTTCCCTCCCTAGCACAGAAGGACACCGTCTCCAGCAGGTGTTAACTTCTACAGACCCCCACACACTGAGTTCTGGCCCCTTTGTCCTGGTGGCTCCCCTTATCAGAGTCCCTGACGTCCCCCATCTTAGGAGCCAAGTCTGACCAGATGGCTCTGGGTCTGCACCTGGGCTCTCTCGGGATCTCAGATACAGATACACCATCCCCTCTGTCCCCAGCTCCTAGGCCCCTCCGCCCTCACTGCCATCGCTGTCTTCATGAGCCTCCTCCCTCTGAACTTCTTCCTCACCAAGAAGAGGAACCACCATCAGGTTTGACCTTTGAAAGAAGGGACAAGCCAGGCAGGAGAAGGGAAGGAGCCCACAGGGGGAGGGGGCACAATGACAGTGGCCGGAGGGGGCTGAGGTGCTGAGGCGCTGGGGGCAGACAGGAGGACAGAGCTTAGCGAGAGAAACTTGCTGAAGGATGGCTGTCGGGTTGCTGGGCAAAAGTCTAGCCGGTCCCTGTCTTGGGCCCTTTTCCTCCCTCCTGTGTCCCAGGAAGAGCAAATGAGGCAGAAGGACTCAAGGGCCCGGCTCACCAGCGCCATCCTCAGGAACATGAGGATCCTCAAGTCCCATGGCTGGGAGGAAGCCTTTCTGGAGAGAGTCCTGTGCATCCGGGGCAGGGAGCTGAGTGCTCTGAAGACCTCCGGCCTCCTCTTCTCTGTGTCACTGGTGTCCTTCCAAGTGTCCACGTTTCTGGTGATGTCACTCTGGGCTCTGTCAGAGCACAGCTGGGGACGGAGCTGGGGGTGAAATAGGTGGAGCCCTGGATCCTTCTACCCTGTCCATCCAAACATACCTGTCCTCTTGGGTTCCCTGCTATGTGCTGCATGCACTGACCACTCAGGTCATTCCCCTGCCTGAGGGTGCAGTGGCTAAGGCCTGCCACTCTCTTTCTGAGAGTTCCAGGTATTCAGTGACATGGAGATGTGGAGAGGTGGTTACGGGTGCAGGAAGCTTCAGAGGTAGAGCCCCAAGTCTGCAGTGGGTCCCTGACGCCGGCCCTCGGTGTCTGCAGCTGCTCTATCCCTGGACCTTGGTTGTCCTCTTATTCTCTGATTCCAAACATCACTGCGGGATTACCCACACCTCTGACTTCAGTCATGCCCTGTGAATGGGCCCACGATGACTTCCCACTGCTTCCAGAATAAAATCTAAACTCTTCCCAGGACATTCCCAGCCAGTGCCAAGGGGGCCTTATAGGTAAACATATAGTAGACGTGGATCAGACTTGTCATTCTGGGATCCTGTGGAAGAGGAGTCTGAAGTTGTAGGTAGCAACATTACTGAGGGCTCCAGGTGACAAGCACCACTGAGACGGGGGACAGCCATTTCTGTGGGGATCTAGAGCCATGGGGGTCGTCACCAACCAAAGCTTAAAACCAGAAGAGCTCCTGTGGGGGTGAGGGAAAATTCCCCTTTCCTCCAAAAGTTTGCTGGAAGATCAACTCACAATTAAGGCAGATTAATAAGAGGAAGGGGTTCATTATGTGCACAGGAAGAATCAAAGTGATTACCTGATATCCCAGGGGGACCCAGATATTTTTATGCCTCCTTTTAGAGAGTCAGGGAAGATGAAGGGTATAGGTAATTTTTTTCAGGGGCAATAAATGGTTGCTAGGGAAGGATGAATGGATGGGAGAAACAGATTGACTTATAATTAACCTGAGAGACTATGCTTAAAATCTTTGGGCCAGGTCTGGTTGCATTCTTTTTGTTTGTTTGTTTGTTTGTTTTTGAGACAGAGTCTCACTATGTTGCCCTTTGTAGAGTGTTCTGGTGTCACAGCTCACAGCAACCTCAAACTCTTGGGCTTAAGTAATTCTCTTGCCTCCGCCACCCAAGTAGCTGGGACTACAAGCGCCTGCCACAATGCCCAGCTGTTTTTTGTAGCAGTTGTCATTGTTTAGCTTGCCTGGGCTGGATTCGAACCCACCAGCCTCAGTGTATAGGTGCAGGTGCCCTAACCACTGAACTACGGGTGCCGAGCCTCTGATTGCATTCTTTATTTTTCCTTCCTACAGTATGGTGAGATAACAGGAAGGGGAAGGGAAGTCCCTTGTTCTTTTGATGGGTCCATCTGGTAATGCAGTTGGAGGGAACGTCCCTTCCCAGGCCTGATGTCTCTAAAGGCCTCTAATTCTAAATATTCCTAATACCAAGCAATCATATTTTAAGGTGAAATTTCCTCAGCTCCTTCACTCCCCAGATAGGATCTCTGAGTCACCATCATACTGGTGTCTGCCACACTGAGTGACCTTCACACCAACTGACCATTACACCAAGTGGCCATTATATCATCGAGTCACACCTAAAACCAGAACACCAGCACTGGGAACTGAGCCATCCCTTAGTGACACTGAGCAGCATAAATGCCACTAACACCAAGACCCCTCAGGAGCTACCACCTGCAGCTTTTGGGTCATCTTCTAAGGGATCTTAGGGTCACAAGTCCTACCTGTATCTAGGACAAAAAATGCTACTGAGACCCAAAACTGCACTGTCCCCTGATGCCTGGAACCAAGGGTTTGCAAAGCCCGGAGCTGTGGGCTGCAGGCTCACCCCTCCATCAAGGCACTGGCGTATTTGGAGCGAGCCTGCATGGCTCATGACCTGGAAGGGGACAGAGCTTAGTGGGGCTGGGATTAGCAACAAGACGCGTATAGATGCTGTGGACCAGCCATGTTGCCCTCAGAGGCACCATGGCTTGCTGGGCCTCTGTAGCCACGCTTTTCTAACTCATGGTCCCCTATGTGTTCCCCCACAGGTCGCCCTGGTTGTGTTTGCTGTGCACACGCTGGTGGCCGAGGAGAACGCCATGGACACAGAGAAAGCCTTTGTGACCCTCACTGTTCTCAACATCCTCAACAAGGCCCAGGCGTTCCTGCCTTTCTCCATCCACTCTGTCGTCCAGGTATGGCAGGCAGGAGGACAAAGCCATCCTGGGGGAGTGTGGTGGCTGTCCCCAGAGGAGGAGGACAGAGCAGGTTGCAGAGCTGGAAGAGGCAAGGAGGGTGGGGAGCCCAGTGGGCAGCGTGGCAACCTCTGTGACCACCCCCAGCCCCAGAAGGTGCAGGCTTATCCATCCAGCAATTCCACGCACAAAAATCTATTCCACTTGTGGGGGGTTTTTTGCAGTTTTTTTGGCTGGGGCTATGTTTGAACTCACCACCTCCGGCACAGGGGGCCAGCGCCCTACTCTGTTGAGCCACAGGGGCTGCCCTGTGTTTTTTTCTATACAGAGCAGTTTTGTTTCTTTTCCTTTCACCTCTCACGTCCTTTCACATTGTGTGTCCTTGGGCACAATGACAATGAGCAGTGGCCGCGCCACTGAGCCATCTATCCTGTAAGGACTGTCTTTTTTCTCACCAAGGAAGGATTTGGGGTTGGGAGTGGAAAGGACGTCCCCAAGTGGACAAGGTTTGAAACTGTTCTATGTAATCGCCCGGTGATGCTATTGGAAAAGCCACCACCGCCTCCCCAGGTTACCTCTGCAGAATGGCAGGTTGTTTCAATTTAGCTGTCAGGAACGAGGAGGTAGATCACCACCACTGTCGCTGTCACCACCTCATTGTACATTGTTTGCCATTACCCAGAGAGATTCGTCCTAATGCTTTGCAAATGCATAGATCTTAGTAGACAGGAAGCTATTGCCACACACCTCCAGGCTCCTGATGCCCAAAGCCCAAGTTCTTTGCTCTTCTGGCTGGGTGACCTGGGGCTTCGGTTTCCCCAGGCCCGAGTGTCCTTTGACCGTCTGGCTGCCTTCCTCTGCCTGGAAGAAGTTGACCCTAGTGCCGTGGATTCGAGTCCCTCTGAGTGCTGTGAGTGCCGACTCCAGCAGGAGCCAGTGGGAGGGATGTGAGGATGCAGGGAGGCTCACGCAGTGCCCGCAGCCTGGCTGAGACTCGCGCTGTGCTGCTGTTCTTTCTGCCAATCATTCAGGCACTGCTCACTGAGCACCTACTGGGTACCGTTCTGGATGTACAGCAGTGAACACTCTAATGGACCAGGTCTTTGTGTCCCTGCAGAAAGTCTGAGGTGATAAGCTGGTGACATTTTTCTAAAGCAAAAAAATAGCATCGGAGACTCAGGCTTCACTGCGCAGAGACTCCTGGAGCTCAAGCCAGCTGGGTTTCCCCCCTTACACTCCATGCGTTTTTCATCTTATGCCTGTGGGTTCAGTGATGTCAGCTGCTGCAGGGAGAGGGGACCCATGACCGGGTGATGGTCATGGGTCCTTTGTTTTAATGAGGAATGTGGTCAACTTGCTTACCTGGAAAACACCTGCATGGTGGTTAAAAGCCCAGCCTTGTGGTATTGGACTGCCTGCGTCCAAATCAGCCCCAGCACTATTTAGCTGGCTGACCTTGGCAAGTGATTAATCTCTGAGCCTCAGTGTTCCCATCTGCAAAGTGGGCGTGACAATCATGGCAGGACCTACAGTGTAGGGTTGCCATGGGGGTTGGATAAATTTAAGTGAGGCACTCAGAACGTGACCCTACCCAAAGTTGGTCTTTGGTGCATTTTAGTTATTATTTTAATCATTATTAGGTAAAAACCCAGAAGTTAGCAAAGAGGCCTTTAAGTAGCCCAAACTTGGTATTGCTGAGACTACTCAGAGTTCCGACAAATTCTCAGCTGTACACAGCCTTGTTTGGCCAAACTGACAGGATCTGGGGATTCAGACCCAGAATCTGGGCTGTAGTCCCAGGTCATCACTGCCACCTGGGTATCCCTGGAAATCAACTCCTCCCCTCCAGGACCCTCCCGAGGGCTGCACAAGGGACAGTGAGCACATGGCTTTTCAAGATTTGCTTAATCAATAATCAAGGGTCCCTGATGACAGAGCCATCATCTTACTGGAGGTCCACACGATCCTCGGCCAGAGACCCCTGGGTGTTGTTTTATCTCCAGCTTTGACACACCTGGTCACCTGCCTGGGGTCGAGGACTCACATTCTCCCAGGGTCCCTGCTCATCCCCCCAAAAGTATGCAAGGGTGGGATTAATACAAACAGGACGGCGAATGTTGAGTGAGTGGTTGCCATGTCACGTGCTGGCATGCTTCAGAATGCTCTGCATGGAGTGGCTTCAGTTGCCCTCACCACACATGGATGCACAAAGGAGTGACCAGCTATGGTGGTAGCCATCTCAAGTGTGTATGTTTGCCAGATACTATGTCATTTGCCATAAATATTTATCATCTTTATTTGTCGATTATACCTCAATAAAGCTGGAGGGAGAGTGCTCTAGATAGTAATGAACTTGCCTAACCTCATGACAGCCCTGTGATGTAGAAGCTTCTACAATCCACCCATTTTACAGATGGGGAAATAGGGAATTTCCCCACAGCTCAGGATATTAAGAAAGGATGAGCCCCCGGAGTAAGGTAGCCATATTTTTAAATAAAAATACAGGATGCCCAGGTAAGTTTGCATTTCAGATAAGCTTATTTTTTCATATAAGTATATCGTATGCAATATTTGGGGCATACTTATACTATAAAAGTATTTATCTGAAATTAAGATTTAACTGGGCATCCTGCTTTTTCTGACAACCCTCCCTAGAGAGTTGGTGGATATTTAACTCCTTCCTGGGGTTATATGGGGAGCTGCTTAAACATACCAGCTGCTCACACGCTCCCCCAAGTCCCTCAGAGATTCTGATGTAATTGATTTGGGCTGAGCCATAGAGAGCTTCGATTTTTAGAAAGTCTGTCCAGGTGATTCTAAATATACATTCAAGATCAAGAACAAATAATCTGATTCTTCCCCTGTTGTATGGATGAAATCTGAGACCCAGCATTGTGAGGAGAACATATGTGTCTGAGTAGACCTATTTTCCCAGTGGAATTAATAACACTCCTTCTATTTTCTGAAAGCCTGGACTGGATGCTAAGTTGTATCACAGCCTACTAACTTTTTCTAAAAAGGAGAAGATTGTACATATGTTGTGGTCTATACAGCCTCTGTCACAACTAAAATAAATGAATGAGTGTGGCTTGTTCCAATAAAACTTTGTTTATAAAAATAGGTAGCAGGCAGGATTGGCCCCTGGGTGTGAGTGGTTTACCTCACCCTGAATTATTATAGCAGGGGACAGGGAGAGAATGAGACCCTTGCAGGGTGGCACACAGCCAAGGAGCAGCAGGGCAGCCTGCTGAGTGAGAGAGATTTCCAGTTGCCCCTGGGATGGTTGGGACTGGACCTGGGAAGGTGTCCTATGACCAGTTTCTGTGCCCTGCAGCTGCTGGGAAGGATTGCATCACTGTACAAGATGGTACCTTCACCTGGTCCCAGGAAAGCCCTCCCTGCCTCCACAGGTACAGAATTCTGCTGGTAACTATTTTCCCAGCTACAGGGAGAAAGTGCCTGGGGCTTCCTGCCTGAGAGCAGGTCTCCAGCCTAAGGCTGGAGGGTGTGCTGGGCTGACACCTTCCTGGGAAGTTCCCAGGACTGGCCCTGGGGAGAGGGTCTTAGAAAAGCAGGAGCTCCTGCATCCCCAGAAACCGGAATATGAGCCCCCACCCCACTGGAAGGAGAGGAGAAGGGCACTCCTCTGCTCTTAGGTTGGCCAAGAAGAGCCTCAGGGCCCAGCCTCATCAGCTGTGTCAGTCCCAAGGTCACTGTCGCCTCTAGCCTCCAATTTTATAGCTGGGGACTTGTGACCAAAAGCCTCAGCCAGCCCCCAAACTTCCCAAGAAGTGAAAGAAAACACCTAGACAGAATTTGTATCAAATGTCCTTCTGTGCTCTCTTGGGGTGATAATTGGATAGGAGTCGGGTTGCAAATGGGAAACCAGGGCAAGGGGACAGAGCACCATGGTTTGCGTAGTGAGGGAAGGCTGGGTGCTCTGGCTGAGAGTGTGATGAAGGCGTGAGCCTCCCGGGTGTCTGGGAGAAGAACATTCTAGGTAGTAGGCACAGCAAGTGTGAAGGTCCTGAGGCAGGAGTGTGCCTGGACTCAGGTTTCTCACCTCACCTCCACACTGTTCTTATTTGGGGCTGAAACCCTTTGTTTCAGGGGGTTTGTTTTGGAGGCTGAAACCCTTTGAGGTCGTCCTGTGCCGTACAGGATGTTAGCAGGACCCCTGGACTCCACTCATCAGATGCCAAGAGCACCCTTACCATTCGTGACTACATAGCTCTAGACTTGGCCAAATGACCCCTGGAGGCCAAAATCCCCCCCATTTGAGAACCACTGGCCTGTTGTATTCAAGAAACACTGAGGAGGTGCCAGGCAGAGCCGGGGCAGCCGGGAGGTTCCTGATCTGACTTGGGTTTTAACAGATCCCTGTTGTCAGGGGGCGTACAGGGGGAGGGGCGAGGGCAGAATCCAGGAGGGCAGGGAAGAGCCTATCGCAAGCGCTGAGGCAGGAGGCCATCCAGGTTGACTCCTCAGGCCACTCTGGGCTGTGTGTGTGCGTACATGCGAGTGGGCCAGCGCGCGTTTCAGCTTGTGTGTGCAGCCATGTATGCTGTGTTCGCGCGTGTGTACTCTGTGCATCTATGTGTGCATGTGTGCTCGTGTGTGTACTTTGTGTGCGTGTGCAAATGTGTGTGCATGTGTGCACACACAGAGACATGAGTGGGATGGCTGCTGAGAAAGGGAAGAAAGACCCCTGTAAGTCCTTTTAGAGACCTCGCAGGGGAGAGGCCACCAGAAGGCCTGGCTCTGTCTGGGCTCACCACAGATGCAGACTGGGCCCTAGTGAGGGACACATCTCCCTCTTCCTGGGTTGACAGGATAAATCTCAGCGTGCCCCAGGGCTGTCTGCTGGCTGTCGTTGGTCCTGTGGGCGCAGGGAAGTCCTCTCTGCTCTCTGCCCTCCTCGGGGAGCTGTCGAAGGTGGAGGGGTCCGTGAGCATCAAGGTGAGGCCACCTGCCTACTAGGACATCCCTCACCATCAAAGTCCACCAATCTGAATGTCCCCCTGCCCTGGTGCTCCCAGCCCAGCTCACGACCAACGCATTCCACCCACCACCCAGAACCCAGTGGGAGCCCGAGCTCCACTGCTCCCTCTGTGTCCTCATTGTCCGGTGGTCAAGGTCATTTTGTTTTAGGGTCCCGTGGCTTATGTGCCCCAGGAAGCCTGGGTCCAGAATACCTCTGTGGTGGAGAATGTGTGCTTCGGGCAGGAGCTGGACCCACCGTGGCTGGACAGAGTGTTGGAGGCCTGTGCCCTGTGGCCAGATGTGGGCAGCTTCTATGCAGGAGTCCACACCTCGATTGGGGAGCAGGTGAGAAGCTCAAGGCTTTTTTGGGACAGGGACGAATCATAGGTGGAGCCATTTGCTTCAGAGTCAATTGCATAGTAGGTGATCAACAAATAATTATTAATAAGTGATTGCAAACAGAGACAAAGGAGTAGATAGAACATTGTGGCAGGGATTGGTGGTGAGGGGCTCTCTGACCACCGGCAGTGAGAAGACCTGGACTCCTGTCCCTCTCTTCCTTACCTGGCTGGGTGAGTTGGTCAAATTGCCTTCCCTCTCTGAGCCTCACCAAAGGGTCTGGACAAAGATGTCCAACAAGCAGGATATATGGGGACGTATCTGGAGTTATGAAATGGGTAGGGGTTAGCCAACTATGACCCACAGGCCATATTCAGCCCACTGCTTGTATTTATAAGCAAAGCATTGCTGGGAAACGGCCACACCCTTTCATTCACCTGAGGTCTGTGGCTGCTCACTCAAAAGTTGGAGCTGAGCTGCGGTGACAGAGACCCTGCAGCCTGCAAAGCTGAAAATCATCACTATCTGGCCTTTCACAGAAAGAGTTTGCAGACCTTTGGATTAGAGAACTGTCAACGGAAAAGTAGGAAGAATTAAAGTCAGGAGATAAGTGAGGTTTCCTGGGGTGAGTGCCTGGGAGAGGGTCCCTGGAGCCCCTTGGATGGGCTGACAACAGAGAGAGCCAGGAAAGGTGGCTAAGAAGGGGCACCCAGGAGAGATGGCAGCGCATGCTGGAGGCCCAGGGAGAGTGTCTTGAGAAGGGAGGGGGTGCCTGCTGCCCTCTGCACCGGCCCAGCCATGTCACACACTAAACTGGTCTCTGATGTCCCAGAACCCCGTCCTCCCACAACCTGCCCCTCCCAGGTGACAGAAGAGCCATCCTTCTTCAGTGTGGCCCTTTTTCCCTTTCCTTATATCCCTTATATCCACTTCTAATCTATTGGCAAATCCTCTTGGGTCCACCTTTGAAGCAGAGCTGGGATCTTCTGGTCCTGTCTACTGTCAACTCTGCCCACACCACTGCAGTGGCCTCCTGGATGGCACCTGGTCTCTGTCCTCACCCCTATAGTCTAATCTCAATGTGGCAGCCACAGCGGCTCTGTTCAGACACAGCAGGTCAGACCCTGCTCGGATGCTCCAGGGTCTCCTATTCTCCTCAGCATCAAAGCCTACGTCCTGACAGTCCCTGGCAAGGTCCCCCACACTGTGGCCCTGTCATTTCTCTGCCCCATCTCCCATCACGCTTTCCTTTCCTGCCTCATGAGCCTGCAATGATGTGCCCTGGACCCCCAGGGCACACTCCCACCTCAGGGCCTCTGCACCTGCTGTCCTTTCTCTCCCACCACCACCCAGAGTCCCCATGGCTCATCCCTGACTTTGCCACCTTCCCTGGCCTCACCCAACACAGCAACCCTGCTCATGCCTTACAATTCTTTGCAGCACTTCACCCCTCCCACCCCACCCCACCCCCAATATGCTCTGTATTTCACTCATTTGTTTACTGGTTGTCTCCGGCCCCAGCCTCCTTAGAACGAAAGACCCCTTCAGGACAGCAGCCACTCTTTATTCCTTGCTGAGTCCCCAGAGCCCAGGACACTGCTGGATATGTAGTAGCCACAGCAATTACTGATGGGATGAATGAACAGACTTAAGGATGAATGAAAACAATAGAAGGAATACATTCTAGTATTCAATAGTGCAGTAGGGAAATGGTGGTTAATGATAATTTATTGTAGTTTTTAAGTAACTAGAAAAGATGTAGATGGAGCTGGCACCTGTCTGGAGCCTGTAATCCCAGCTACTCAGGAGGCTGAGGTGGGAGGTTCACTTTTAAGTATAGGAGTTCAGGACTGCAATGAGCTATGATTGTAAAAAAAAAAAAAAGTCCTAGAGGATGTCTTCTTTTAATAGAAGGCTGTTGCATCTACGTTGAAAATCAGTTCTTTAGCGTAACCACCTTCATCAATTTCCTTAATGCCACAGCTTCTCCATCAGCACTCCCGCTGTATCTTGTACTTTTGTGTTATACAGAGGGCTTCTTTCCATAAACCTCATGAACCAACCTCTTCTAGCACCCCAGTTTTGTTTTGTTTTGAGACAGAGTCTCACTATGTCACCCTCAGTAGAGTATCGTGGTGTCACAGCTCACAGCAACCTCAAACTCTTGAGCTTAAGCAATTCTCTTCCTTCAGCCTACGGGACTACAGGTGCCCGCCACAACGCCCGGCTGTTTTGTTGTTGTTTAGCAGGCCTGGGCTGGGTTCAAACCCACCAGCCCCGGTGGATGTGGCCGGCGCCCTAACCGCCGAGCAACGGGCGCAGAGTCTGTTTTTTGTTTTTGAAGTTAGAAAAGAAGAATTGTAATGTCCTCAAGACAAACAAAGGGTAAACATTTGAGGTGATGGATATCCCAGTTACTCTGATTTGATCATTACACGTTATCATACTGCATATAGGTATAAAATATCACATTACCTCCCAATATGTACAACTGTTATATATTAATTAAAAATAAACATTTTAAAAAGGATTAAAAAGCAACAGGAGAATGACTAGTATGCTTGGTGAAGGAGGGCTTGGTGGAGAGGTGGGAAGAGAAACCAGACTTCAATGGGGGGAGGAAAGTGAGCGGGATGGGAGAGAGTAGGTTGGGAAGTGTAAACGATTCCACCAGGAAGCTTGGCTGGGAAGGGGAAAGTGAGTCAGGTTCAGACTGGCAGGGATGTTGTCTTGAGGGTGGTGGCCCAGATGACAGGTGTGGTGCGCTGGGCTTCACCCTGATGGGCAGATGTGCCCTGACCTACCTGGGTGCTGCAGCCTCACCACCAGATGAAGACTCAGGTCTCTCTGTGGCTACAGGGCATGGCTCTCTCGGGAGGCCAGAAGCAGCGGCTGAGCCTGGCCCGGGCTGTGTACAGAAAAGCTACTGTGTACCTGCTAGATGACCCCCTGGCATCCCTGGATGCCCACGTTGGCCAGTATGTCTTCAACCACGTCATTGGGCCCAGTGGGCTTCTCCAAGGAACGGTAAGTTTGGGAACATGTGTCAGAGGGCATAGGGCAAAGGCAGAGGAAGCCCTGTGAGTCTCTTCCTAATCCAAGTTAGCATATCTCACCAACCCCTTAAGTCCAATTCTTCTGTTTGCATTGGTCAGCGTTTGCTCTGATAATGCTTCATAATAAGCAGCCCTCACATCTCAGTGGCTTACTTGGGTCTCTGGTTAAACTACTACAGTTCTGCCTCAGATTATTGGCCAGGGTCATGCAAACTCCTTGTCTCCTTGTTTTGAGCCAGTCCCCTGTTTTTCTATTTGGATGTGCTGTTTTCAAGGAAGAGGGCAGGAACACAAGAAGGGAGCTGTCCCCACTCTGAGCCCAGGGACACTGCTCCCAATCCCAGCAAAGGAGATTTGACAAGAACGTGAGTGTGGCTTCTACCCCTTCCTGCCCAGACACGGATTCTCGTGACCCACACACTCCACATCCTGCCTGAGGCTGATTGGATCGTGGTTCTGGAAGGTGGGGCAATTGCAGAGATGGGTTCCTACCAGGAGCTTCTGCACAGGAAGGGGGCCCTGGTGCGCTTTCTGGATCAAGCTAGACAGCCAGGAGATAGAGAAGAAGGAGGTACTGCCTGGTTCCTGCTGCCACAGCCTACGGGAGAAGCCGGGGTAGGGGTGGGGGATGCTGCTGAGAGGAGATGGGACCTGAGGACAGGAGTTACCCAGAAAAGAGCATCCCAGGCACAAAGAGCAGCTTGAGCAAAGGGGTCAGGGGAAATGGAGGCAATTTGACTTTGGACAGCGTTCATCACTCTTTCTAGCCTCAAGTTCATAGTCAGTGTGACATTTTATTTGCTGGTTGAATAAATAAATGAATGAGTAGGTGAATGAATAATGTTCCCTGGAAGAATCCAGGAAGGGCTGAGTGAGGTTGCTGGGAAGGTGACAGGAGCTGGATTAGGGGAAACGTGTGCTCAGAGAGAAGGTGGAGACCACAGAGCCAGCGCTGTGTGGCTCCCATTGTGTGACAGGACCCCATGACTTTGCAGAAACAGAACCGGGTAGCAGTGCTGAGGACCCTGGAGGCATCTCTGTAGGCAGGAGGCCCAAGGCCAGACCCGAGAGGTGAGTGTGCTGTGGTGCTGTGCTGGAGAGGGCGCTGGCTGAGGCTGAAGGGAGGGGCGGACAAAACCACTACAGAGGGAGCATGTGCTGGTTCTCCGGGGTACTCAGCAACTAAAAACGGTTGCCAATTAGTCGGCCAAAATGATCACTCCCCCAAACGGCCAGTTCACTGAATAAACAATTTGCCCTCCAATGTGGTGCGTGCCACCAGGTGGGCTGAGGTTGGTAGGTTTGAGTTGTCTCCTTGCTGGAGTAGGGCAGGGCTGGACCAAAGACGGACCTTCCCCACAGTTGTTACCAACCATACCAGGCCCTGTCGTTCATGGTTTCACGGGCAGGCCATGTGCAGGGCTTGAGTCTACACCTGTGTCCTCACTGGGTGCTGACCAGGGGCCTGGAGGGGGCCTGGCTTCCCCTTCTCTCTGTCCCTGCCAGTCAGAGACTTCCACTTGGGCCTTCCCCTCCCCCCTTCCTGGAGAAAGGCCTTGGGAAACAGAGCAATGGGCCACTGGGTGCCAGGGGGTCTGAGCTTATGTGGGGGTACATTTGGGATGGAGGTACATTTTGAGGGGCCTTGGTCCTTGGGGATCATTGGGTCTCCCTGCCACCCCATCTTAGCCAGCTTCCTGAGGGCACTTCTGTGTCACACATTGGACAACCCTGCTGTTTCTATAGCCCCCAAGATAAGAGATATGTATGTAGGTATGAGGGTGGGTGGGTGGGTAGAAGAATCGATATTATCCCCACTTTTATAGCTGAGGAAACTGAGGTTAAGTTAGCCCACTCATCCACAGAAGTATGAAACATTCAAAAAGTCTCTAACATCTGAACTGTGCATAATTGACTTTCTGCCAGGCTAGACTGACAGATCCGAGGGTAAACAGTAAGGACAAAACAACTGCAGCAAAGCTTAGACCAAAATGAAAATTGTAAGAACAGAATTCCAAAGTTGGGCAAATAAATGCATTGAGCGAAATGGCATCTGACGAACAGGCTTCCTCGACTCCAGGCTATGAGATGGCATTTAGCTGGCACCACCCCAGGAGAAAGGACTCATGAGACTTGGTGCTCAGTCTGTGAGCTGAGTGAATGAATGAATGGGTGGAGGGTTTAGCCCAGAGCTCAGTGGCTCCCAGTGGGCCTGACAGTTGGGCATTCACAGCCCAAGAAATGCTGATTGGTCTTCATTTTGTCTAAATGACAGGTCCATCAAGTCCATCCCTGTGAAGGACAGCACCTCTTCAGAAGCCCAGACAGGAATTCCTCTAGATGACCCTGATGTGGCCAGACAGCTAACAGGAGAGGACAGCACACAGTACGGCAGGGTAACCACCAGGCGCCCCTGACCCTTCCCACCCTCTACTGCTGCCCCCAGGAGCCCAAGACTTCCCCCAAAATATAGCACTGGGGGGGGAGGGGGATGAAGGATACCTTTACTGAGCACCTACTACGTGCCTGGGAAGATTATATTCTTAATCCTCACCACCACCCTAAAAAATAGATGGTGATAACCCCATTTCAATAATGAAGAACCTGGGAAATCTTGAAGAGTTAGGAAACTAAGCTGGGTGCAGGGGCTCATGCCTATAACCCCAGCATTTGGGGAGCCCAAGGCAGGAGGATCTCTTGAGCCCAGGAGTTCAAGACCAGCCTGAGCAGCATAGTGAGACCCCATCTCTACAAAATAATTTTAAAACTTAGATGGGCATGGTGGTGTGTGCCTGTAGTGTCAGGAGGATCACATGATCCCAGGAGTTTGAGGCTGCAGTGAGCTAGGATGTACCTCTGTACACAGCAGCCTGGGTGACACAGCAAGACCTTGTCTATTTTTTAAAAAAAGAAGAGACTCGTCTGCGTTCTCGTTAACCTGTGACTAGCCTAGGACTCAAATCTAGGTCAGTCCAAATCAGAAGCTCATCTCATTTTACCTCTTCTATAACGTCGTGTCCATCTACCCTTCCATCCCATCACCCACCCAGATGCCCTTCCATCTGCCCTCTGACCCACCTAACTCTACACCCGACCGTCCACCCGCCTCCACATCTGTCTGTCCACCTGTTTGTTCATTCATCTCTCGATCCACCCACCCACTCATCCACCCCACAAACATCTACATAGCACCCACTGTGCCCAGCTAAATCTGGTGGAGGATTCAGGCTAGTGAGAGTAGACAGATGGCAAATAACTAGGCTAATAAGGTAATATCTGATAGTGGTCAGTGCTATAAAGCAAACATAAAGAAGATCAATGAGATGGAAACCAACTGAGCATCATGGTGTGTTTGGGTAGGATGCTCTGAGGAGTGACATTTGAGCTGCCCAGAAGAGAGAAGGCACTGGCCATGCAAAAAGTAAGAGACAGTGTTCCAGGCAGAGGGAACAGCAGGCGTGAAGCCAGAGAGGAGAAACGGGAGATAGTGAGTGGGCAGGAGACAGAGGTTTGGAGTTTCTTCTAAGAGCAAGAAGAAGCAACAGCCAGGTATAGTTAGACTGATGTTTCCAAAAGTTCACTAGACTCCAGCTGTGCAGAGAACTTCAGATTTGCAGGAGCAGAAGAGGCTGAACCTCCTTGTGCCTCACCTTCCTTATCTGTGGAATGGAGTTTATTGTGAGCGTGGAGCACTCACCGACCCACAGTAGATGCCCAGAGCAGAAAGCACCACCGCCTGTCACTGGTTCACTGGGGGTTCTGTAGCAGAAGGGGGTCCTGCAGCTAAGTGGGGCCTGTAGGCAAGACAGAGCTTCTGGTGGGAGGCCCTGACTGAGGACCTGTGGGGTCTGCGTGGTAGCTCCATCTGCCCCACTGGCGTGTTCTTTGGGAACCTCACCTGGCCCTGCCCCAACTTACCCCCACCTCTGGGGCCCCTCTCTGCCACTCTCTCCTCATGTGCTACAGGTGAAGGCTGCCATGCACTTGACCTACCTGCGGACTATAGGCACCCCCATCTGCCTCTATGCACTCTTCCTCTTCCTCTGCCAGCAAGTGGCTTCCTTCTGCCGCGGCTACTGGCTCAGCTTGTGGGCGGACGACCCCACCGTGGATGGGCGGCAGATGCAGGCAGCCCTGCGTGGCGGGGTCTTCGGGCTCCTCGGCTGTCTCCAAGGTGTGCCTTGCCTGCCCTCCTCTTCCTCTCAATTCTTTGAGCTCTGACTCATCCCGGCCTCCCCGAACATCTGTGCAACACATTCTGGACCTGGGTCTTTAAAGATGGGATTGGTGGACCGGCCAATCCCAATCATGGCCTAGATGGAGGGAATAACAGGCATGAACGCCTGTAATCCAAGCATTTTGGGAAGCCAAGGTGAATGGATTGCCTGAGTTCACAAGTTCAAAACCAGCCTGAGCAAGAGCAAGACCCCCATCTCTAAAAAATAGCCAGGCATTGTGGTGGGAGCCTGTAGTCCCAGCTACTTGGGAGGCTGAGACATGAGAATCACTTGAGCCCAGGAGTTTGAGGTTGCTGTGAGGAAAAAAAAAGATAGGACTGGTGTTACAGGGCATATTCTGCCCTTTCTGGAGCCTCCCAGAACCTCTCCAAGCCCCTTTCCCCGTCCGGAGCAGTGGTGGCTCCAAGGTCTGCCTGCTGGTGACTTTTGGTGCTCTCTAAACCTCCAGACAGAGCCAGACCCTCCCCAAAAGTACAATACTGCCATTACCTCATTTTCTCCTTTTAAAAAACTTGACATATTTACAAATAATTATAAATTCACATGGTAAGAAATGATGCAGCCAGCTCCCTGTACACTCTGCCCAGGTTCGCTTAACATTTTGCAAGATGATAGTACAGTATCACAAAAAGGATACTGACATTGATCATCCATTGACCTCTGATTTCCTCGCTTCACTTGCATAAATTCTATGCAATTTATTGCCTGTGTAGATTCCTGCATCCACCAGCACAGTTGAGATGCAGAATCCCATCCCCATCACCTCAAGGATCCCTGTGCTGCCCTTTTACAACCACAATTTAAGGTGGGATTGGGGGTACAGGGCATATCTCTCCCTGCTTCCTTCCCTGCTCTGTCCCCAACCCCCCAATTCTCTTCCTTTTAAATCATGGCCTAGCTGGAGGGAATAACAGGCAGGAACATGGGAATTTCACTTCCTCTTTAAAGAGTAGCTTCACTGTTTTTGGAGTTGGCTCAGCCTGATTCACTGAGTGGTGGTAGCCACACCACCAAACTGTTATGAGCCTGTGTCCTCCTTTGTAAAAATAGGAGCATCAGGCCTGAACTTAAGGACCCTTCTAGTCCTAAGAATCTGGAGACCTGTTTGCCAGAATTGAGTATACAGTGGAGTACTCAAGCTAAATGGTTACTTAGTCAAGAGGAGTTAGAAAGTGAATTGTCAGAGTCATCTGAACCCTCAAATTAACTCAAATCTCCATTTGGGTGGCACATTACCCTTTCAAAATCCTTTCACATTCATCCGTGATTGCAACCTCAAACTCCTGATCAAACTCCTGGGCTCAAGCAATCCTTGCCTAAGCCTCCCAAGTAGCTGGGACTACAGGCACCTGCCACAACACCCGGCTAACTTTTCTATTTTTAGTAGAGATGGGATCTCTCTCTTCTTCAGGCTGGTCTCCAACTCCTGAGCTCAAGGGATCTGATGGCCCAGCCAGGGCGAATCTTATTATCCCCTAAAAATGGAGAGAGACTGGGGCCCAGATAGAATAATTGGCTGTTACTCTTTTGGATACAAAGAATAGAAAATTCAGCTCTGATTCAAAATGGTTTAAGCAAGAAAAGAATTTATTGGCTCATGGGACTGGTATGCATTGATATCTAGCTTCAGGTATGGGTGGATCCAGGAGTTCAAATAAGGCGATTAGAAATCGCTTCCTCTGTGACAGCTTCCTGTCTAGGCAGGTGGTAAGATGATATCCAACAGCTCCCTTGTGGCCCCCTAAAAAATCTAGTACCCCATTCCAAAAGTTCTAGCGAAATTTCAGGTCTCGTTCATTCTCACTGGCCTGATTTGAGTCATCCCAGAACCAACCACAGTGATCTGGACTGGCCAGGGATGAAATTTGCCCCACTGCAGAGTTAGCCCCACAGACCGGCATCTGCAGGAAGGATGCATTAGTTTCTTAGGATGCTGCATAGTAAATTGCCACAGACTTGATAGCCTGGCACAAACAAATTTATTGGCCCATAGTTCTGAAGCCAGAATCCTGCAATCAAAGTGTCAGCAAAGTTGGTTCCATGTGGAGGCTCTGAGGGGGGTGGGAACCATCCCATCTCTCTCTCCTGGCTTCTGGTGATTGCCAACAATCCTTGATGTTCCTTGGTTTGTAGCTGGAGTTTACCTCTGCCTCCATCTTCACATCTGCTCTGTGCCTCTGAGTGTCATTGGATTTAGTTTCTATCCTAAATACAGGATGATTTCATCTTGAGAGTTTTAACTAATCACATTTGCAAAGATCTTATTTCTGAAAGAGGTCGCATTCTGGGATTCTAGTGGACATAGATTTTGCAAGGGGTATTATTCACCCACTAAAGGGTGAGTCCATGGAGAAATAACCAAGGCAGCCAGGCCGTAAGATGCCGCCATGGCGTAGTAGGGAGGCACCTGTGGTCTCCAGCCCTCATGCTCTGACTTCCTTTCCCTCGCCAGCCATTGGGCTGTTTGCCTCCATGGCCGTGGTGCTCCTAGGTGGGGTCCGGGCGTCCAGGCTGCTCTTCCAGAGGCTCCTGTGGGACGTGATGCGATCTCCCATCAGCTTCTTTGAACAGACACCCATTGGCAACTTACTGAACCGCTTCTCCAAGGAGACCGACATGGTGGACGTGGACATCCCAGACAAGCTCCGGTCCTTGCTGACTTACGTCTTTGTGCTCCTAGAAGTCATCATGGTGGTGGTGGTGGCCACCCCGCTGGCCATCGTGGCCATTCTGCCACTGTTGCTCCTCTATGGTGTTTTTCAGGTATGAGAGGTCCGCGAGGCTCCTGGGCCAGCTGAGGTCATCCCACCCAGTGCCCTGTCTCTGGACAGGACTCGGCATATGCTGTGGTACCAAGCTGGGCGTCCAGGGACTTCCCCAGGGACGATCTTGATTCTAATATCTACTCTAGACTGTCTCTAAATGTCCGTATCAAAGTTCTTAATATCCAACACTTTATCCTGCCACAGATGCTCCTCTAGTTTTTTGGAAACCAAGACCTCAGAGAGTATGGGGTGTCCCCAGAGTTACCCCTAAAGTCACCATATGCAGAGAATATTGGAAACTGTAGGAAAATGTACTTTAACTTACAAACGATTCATTACAGAATTTTACAAAGAGGTAGCCAACCCACACAGAATATTTTATACATATTTTATAAAGTTAGATTCACCTGGAGAGCTTTGGAAAAATACCAAAGCCAGGCGGCGCCTGTGGCTCAGTGAGTAGGGAGCCAGCCCCATATGCCGAGGGTGGCGGGTTCAAACCCAGCCCCAGCCAAACTGCAACAAAATATAGCTGGGCATTGTGGCGGGCGCCTGTAGTCCCAGCTTCTCGGGAGGCTGAGGCAAGAGAATCACCTAAGCCCAGGAGTTAGAGGTTGCTGTGAACTGTGATGTCATAGCACTCTACCTAAAGGGTGATGGAGTGAGACTCTGTCTCTACAAAAAAAAAAAAAAATGAAAGAAAGAAAAGAAAAATACCAAAGCCATGGTGACATCACCAGAGATTCTGACTCAGTAGTTTCAGGATGTGGCATTGAAGGTTTTAGAAGGTGATTTTTTTTCTTTTTTTAAGACAGAGTCTCAAGCTATTGCCCTGGGTAGAGTGTTATGGCATCATAGCTCACAGCAACCTCCAACTTGGGCTCAAGCGACCCTCTTGCCTCAGTTTTTCTATTTTTAGTAGAGATAGGGTCTCACTTGTGGTCAGGCTGGTCTCAAACTTGTGAGCTCAAACCTGCCTCGGCCTCCCAGAGTGCTAGGATTACAGGCGTAAGTCACTGTGCCTGGCCTAGAAGGTGATTTTTAAAAGAACTATAGGATTCTGATTCTGTAAGGAAATGGGAGCCCAGAGAAGGCAAGCAACTGACCGAAGGTCACACAGCAAGCTGGCAACCAAAGCTAGTCTGGAATTCTGTACACGGGGCTCCCTGTGCTTCTGGAAACTACCTCTCTGTGCCTATAGCTCCTCCCTTCCCTATCCCATGCATCCTTCCTCAGAGCCTGTATGTGGCCAGCTCGTGCCAGCTGAAACGCCTGGAGTCAGCCAGCTACTCATCTGTGTGCTCCCACATGGTGGAGACGTTCCAGGGCAGCTCAGTGATCAGGGCTTTCCGAGCCCAGGGCCCCTTTGTGGATCAGAACAATGCTCGCGTGGATGAAAGCCAGAGGGTCAGTTTCCCACGACTGGTGGCTGACAGGTAGGAAGAGGCTAGGGGCAGAGATGACCTTGTAATCCATCTGTGTCTCCAGAGGATGAGACCCAACTTTCTACTGTATGACTAGCAAGGTCAAGTGGCCTGCCCAAGCCCTATAGCCAGTCAGGGACATAGCTGAGGCTACACACCCCACAGGCAATCTTGGCCTTCACTTTGGGCAGATAGAGCCTGGCCTGAGATGTCCCTGACAGCCAGTGAGCAGGAGGTACAGGAAGAAGCCTCTGTTGCCCTGGTGACAAGGCAGCTATGTAAGCATCCTCAGCCTTCCTTCAGTACTAAGCAAGAACAGGAATGTTAACTTGGAGCACAGACAGACACAGGCTCGAGTCCCAGCTCTGCCGTTTACTTGCTGACCATTCTCTGGCAAGTTATACAACCTTTCTGAGCCACATTTGTCAACTTGATCACCCTGACAGATGAGGAGTAGCTATGAGGATTAAAAATACAGTCCCACTCATAGGTAGGATTTGTAACAGGCTTTCTATATGCCCAGCAGTGTTCTGAGCAATCTAGGTGGATTAATTTATTTAATTCTGTTAACCCTACAAGGAAGAGGCTGTCGTTGTTGTTGTTGTTGTTATTGTTTTTGAGACAGAGTCTTGCTCTGTCACAGGGGTTAAGAGTACCATGGCCTCAGGCTAGCTCACAGGAACCTCGAGCTCCTGGGCTCAAGTGATGCTCCTGCCTCCCAAGTAGCTTTAACTACAGGTGCCATCACCACTCTTAGCTATTTTTTTTTTTTTTTCCCCATTTTTTAGTAGACACAGATCTTGCTTTGCTCAGGTTGGTCTCAACTTTCTGAGCTCAAGGGATTCTTCCACTTGGGCCTCCCAGAGTACTAGGATTACAGGTGCAAGCCACCACACCCGGCCCAGAAATTGTTTTATAGATGATAAATCTTAGGCTCAGAAAGGTTTGGGAACTTGTCCAGGGTCACATAGCTAATGCATAGTGGAGCCAGGATTTGGTTCCAGGCAGTCTCATGCTATATGGAGAGGATCAAGCACACAGTAGATAATAAATATGAGTTCCTTTCTGCCCAGGCTCCAGCCAGCTGCGGCTATCAGACCTGTAAAGGTATGGGTGGTGTCTCAATTCCACATGCCCTTGGGAGACTGACCTGCCCCTTTCAGGCGCCCTGGCTCGGGGAGGAGGAACTTTATGAACATTTTAAAAAGCACCTATTGTGGCTGGGTGCCTATAGCTCAGTGGCTAGGGTGCCAGCCACATACACCAGAGCTAGCTGGTTCAAACACAGCCTGGGCCTGCCAAACAACAATGACAACTACAACCAAAAAATAGCCAGGCCTTGCAGTTGGTGCCTGTAGTCCCAGCTACTTGGGAGGCTGAGGCAAGAGAATCGCTTAAGCCTAAGAGTTTGAGGTTGCTGTGAGCTGTGATGCCACAGCCCTCTATCAAGGTCAACAAAGTTAGACTCTGTCTCTTTTATTTACAAATAAACAAACAAACAAAAAGCACCTAGTGTGTGTAAGGTTTAATGATTTCCATACTGAACATGGTGTATTTCATATATTCTCATCTGGAATCCTCCAGATATTATTACTATTTCATTATACAGATGGATTTAAAGAAGTGAAGAAACTCTCCAAGGTTAGCCAGCTAGGGAGTGGTAGAACCTCAGTGGGTCTTTGTTGTTTTATTCATTCATTAGTTGGCTCCCTGAGAGACACTACCTGTTGGAAAGGCTGTATGCTTTCTGTCATTCAGGTAGCGGGGGCTTCAAACCCCAGTGTTTGTTACATGTGTGGACTTAAGTACCTATCCCTCTGAGCCTTGCCTTCTTCATCTGCTAAATGGGAACGACAATACCCCCCTGCCCTTGTGTCAGGAGGATTAGATGTTGTGTGTAGGAGAGCTCAGGCTTTCCTGAGGATAATAATTTTTTGTCTGTTTGATTTACAACCACATCCCCAGAATCCTAAACATCCTTGACATATAGTAGGTATTCAGTACATGTCCGTTGAATGAATGTGTGAATGAATGAATGAATGGTAGAGCAGGAAATCAGTAAGATGGGTGGGTACCCATGTACTCATCCATTCAATGTATGTTTGTTGAGCACCTACTATGTGCTGGGTCCTGCACTAAGTACTGGAGATCAGGCTGTGAATGAAACAGACATGGTCACTGCTCTCATGGAACTCCTGGTCTACAGGTAGAGACTGATAACCAGCAACTGATTAAACCCACAGTTTAGTCATAGAGAAATAACCACTGAGGAGGATCTTATCAGTGATATGCTAGAAAAGCGAGGCGCAGTCAGGGAAGGCTCTCCAAGGAAGTGATGGGTGAGCTGACTTGGGCATGAAAATCTTGGCCATGTGAAGACCAAGGTCAGGGTTCAGACAGAAGAACTGTGTGGGAACATGGCTTGGCACATCCCAGAGGCAGAAAAGCAGCAGCACAGTAAAGCTCCACCAAGCACCAAGCCTGTGCCAGGCCTTAAGCTGGGCTCAGGCAACACAGGACAGTGTCACCTTCCTCTCCAGCTTGGGTGGGGTCTGGGGTGTCGAGGCCATGGCTGGGACTCCCTGGGACATAAAGCTGGCACAGCAATGAGTCTTTTGCCCAGAGAGGCAGATTAGTGGCACCCTCTGACCCCACTGTTTCCTACCTCCCTGGCAGGTGGCTCGCTGCCAATATGGAGCTCCTGGGGAACAGCCTGGTGTTCGTGGCTGCTATCTGTGCCGTGCTGAGCAAGGCCCACCTCAGTGCTGGCCTCGTGGGCTTCTCTGTCTCTGCTGCCCTCCAGGTATGTCCAACACCCCCAAACTGGGCAGGCAGACCGGAGACAGACAGGCTCCTGCCAGTGGGACCTTCAAAGACGCTAAGCCCAAAGTGCCAAGCAGTGAGAGAAACACAGCTCTCTATGGGCTGAATTTAGCTGGGCGACCTCGCTAGGCTTGGGGCACAAGTCTTCCCTCTTGGGAGTCTCATGCTCACCTGAAAGTGGGTCAGCGATCCCCTCCCTTCTGATGTTATAAAGACTAGTCAGGATAAAGGATGTGCTGTAAATCGCATTTCAGTGCCTCATTAACTTTTTGTTAAGTATTAATAACAACATGTGATACCAGGTCATGACATCTATGAAAAAATATATAAAAACATTTTAAGTAGCATTTGTTAGGTAGCAGACGGGGTTCTTAGAGCTTGGTAACTATTAACTCATTTAACCCTGCCCATGACCTCATCAGGGAGGCTGCTAAGATCCTCATTTTATAGTTAAGGCAACTGAGCTTCAGCACCAAGTCAGAGGATGGAGCACACTGGGGCAGGGGTGTGTTTTTATCCCATACCTTTCCAAGGTGATGGGAAATTGGTTGAGGCTGGGGCCCTCTGGGGAAGCTGTCAAAATGTAATCGGCAGGCCTAGGACCTGCTGGGTGTCCTTGGGAGGGCCACACACGCTGTCTGGTCCTGTCTTCCCACCAGTATCCGGACAGTTTGGAAAGCTAGTGTCTGGGGCCTACCTTCTGGTCTCATACTCTGGTTCTGTTGGAGGAAGGGAGCAATCTCATGGGCAGCAGCCAAGTTCCTCCCCCTCCCCCGGGCCCAGTCCCCAGGGTGCCCCATCCCTGCATCTTTACCCTCAGCCTCTGCCTGACACAAGCACTTGGGCAGCCTTGCCGAACCCTGCCTGAGCTGTTGTCTTGAATAGGTGACCCAGACGCTGCAGTGGGCTGTACGCAGCTGGACAGACCTGGAGGGCAGCATCGTGTCAGTGGAGCGGATGAAGGACTATGCACGGACGCCCAAGGAGGTTATTTGGGGGGGGGGAGTTCAGCAGGGCTTGTGCCCCAGAAGTGATGTGGGGAGGACAGTGCACCCAGGTTGATGTCTGGTGTGGGCTTTAGAGTCTGCACTCTCTTCTCCTGCCACTCAGCCCATGCCACTGTCGGGTAGGGTCACAGCCAGGATGGCCACAATGGTTAAGAGCATAGGGTCTGGTGCCAGGTCAAATCCTGGTTCCTTTACTTCCTAGCTTGAGCAAGGCAGGTCACCTATCAAGCGACAGGGGACCAAGAGGAACAGCAATGCAAGACCAGTGCAGCCATAGCCACAGCATTACAGTAACAGAACAGCCACATGGCAGTAATATGATAGTAACTTGGTAGCATCATTCCAGCAAGGTGATACTAACATAGAAAGGGGTCAGCAACAGCAAGGTGACAGTAACATAATGTCCTGGGTTTACTGGGAGGATCACAGGAGAATCTACAATAGTGGACTTGGCACAGTGTCTGGCCCACCGTGACCACTCAGCACACACCCAAAGTTCTTATTAGCCCCATTGCACAGATTAGGAAACCAAGGCTCAAGGGTGTGGAATGATCTGTTTAAGTCACAGGAGCAGGAAACAGCAGCATTGATCTCCCCTCCACTTTACACAGTCCTGTCCTCTTCACAACAAGGATGGGAGTGTTTTTTTCCCTGATAGGAAAAGAGAATATTATGACAATAGACAGTGGCTAATGATAATAAAAGGCTAAAGGTAGTTAACACCGCCTTTATTTTTACCATGCCAGATCTTTGTTCTCAGCACCACTGTCTTCCATGCACTATCATAATTCCCATAAAACCCCTGCATAATAGCAATAAATATACCAATTTTACAGAAGAGGAAATTGAGGCTCAGACAGGTGGGCCATCTTGTAAGAAGCCTTGGAGGAAAGCACCTCTGAACCAGTGTTGTCTCCTGCTCCAGGCACCCTGGAGGCTGCCCACCTGTGCAGCTCGGCCCTTCTGGCCTCAGAGCGGGGAGATCGAGTTCCGGGGCTTTGGGCTCAGATATGGACCTGAGCTCCCGCTGGCCATACAGGACGTGTCCTTCAAGATCCACGCAGGAGAGAAGGTGAGCAGTTCTCCCACGTCTTCTCCATGGAGGGCAGGACCTAGGGCCCAGCCCTGAGCATGAGCCACACCCTCGATATCCCCACCTCACATCCCCAAGTGTTTAGATCCCCCGCACCCTAAACTGGATTCCTCATCTTCCCCAAACCTGGTTCCATGTGGTGACCACTCAGGAAGCGGTATCCCCAAATGAGTCCAGTCCCCAACTTTTTTCTTCTTCTGACATTAACAGAGTGTTAAATGTTCCAAATATGTTACCCAGTTTACATGAATGGGTTCATGACACTTATGTCTCAGTCCCAGTTTTCCCATCTGTAAAATGGGAAGAATAATGTCAGCCTCATAGAGTTATTGTGACATTCGAGTTAATACATATAAAATCACTGGCTCTTAGCAAGTACTATAAAAAAAGTTTATTAATGCTTTTATTATTATTATTTACATTTTAATGACAATCCTATGAGAAATGCTAGTATTATCCCATTTTACAGATGCTTAGCCAGGCGCCTGCACCAAATCCTTCTCTTCCCTCCTCCCTACAGACACTTCCGTCACCCTCACTGTCTCCCCTCCAGGCTCCCAACAGAATCTACCTGACTACCTCCTGTCTGTTCTCCTGTGATCCTTATCAGCATGAGTGACACAGCACTTCATTCTCTTGCTCAAAACCTACCAGCTCTCAGCTTCTCTCAGGGTAAAGTCTGAATTCCTGAGCTTGCCAGTCAAGGCCCTGCCTACCTCCCTCGCTCTGCAGGGTTGAGGCAATGTTTGTACAGCGGCTGTCTCTGGGCACCGGGCAGACACAAGATGCCGTGAGCTCAAGGAGTTTCTATCTTGTAAACACGTGCGATGTGGTTTACCTGGAATCTTTGGGGTTTACCATATGTCATCTTCCCTGAACTCCTGCTCATGCTTCAAGACTCCACTCAAGTTCCATGAAGTCTTCTCTGATTACCCCTGTCAAATCCCATCCCAGGGAGCATGATCAGCACCTCCTTTGCTTCCTTCAATTGCTACAGATCCAGCACTTGATCAGAGAGTGATTGTTCATTGCTCTGTATTAAAATTTAATTTAGGATCAGCGCCCATAGCACAGTGGTTACAGCTTCAGCCACATTCAACGAGGATGGTGGGTTCAAACTTGACCCGGGCCTGCTAAACAATAACTGCAACAGAAAAATAGCTGGGCATTGTGGCAGGCAACTATAGTCCCAGTTACTTGGGAGACTGAGGCAAGAGAATTGCTTAAGCCCAAGAGTTTGAGGTTGCTGTGAGCTGTGACGCCACAGCACTCTACTGAGGGTGACATAGTGAGACTCTGTCTCAAAAAAAAAACAAAAAACAAAAATGTCAGGGTAGGCAGATGAAAAGGATGGGCGTTCAGAGGGTAATGGATGACAGATCACGGATACAGAGGAAACATCCCCCAAATAGATGCCTACAACCCCTTCTGGGCTGTGGCCTACCTGCCTTCCTCTGCCTTCCTGGTCAGAGCCATTCTTACCCTCCTGTCACCTGGCAGGTGGGCATTGTTGGCAGGACCGGGGCTGGGAAGTCCTCCCTGGCCAGGAGCCTACTGCGGCTCCAGGAGGCCGCTGAGGGGGAAGTCTGGATTGATGGGGTCCTCATTGCCAACGTGGGGCTGCACACACTCCGGTCCAGAATCACCGTCATCCCCCAGGTGAGGCCGGTGGGGGGATGGTGGGCAGAGGTGGGAGGTACAGCAGAACCTGACTCTGACCTGCTGCCCCTCTCATCCAGGACCCCATTCTGTTCCCCGGCTCTCTGCGGATGAACCTGGACCTGTTACAGGAGCACATGGATGAAGCCATCTGGGAGGCCCTGGAAACCGTGCAGCTCAAAGCCGTGGTGGCCAGCCTGCCTGGCCAGTTGCAGTACATGTGCACCGAGCAAGGCGACGACCTAAGGTATGATCCCCCACCCATCCATGGCCAGGACCTGCAGGGAGGTGGGATAGAGGGGCAGGGGGCAGGCTCCTTCCCGCAAGGGACTGCCAGAGGATTATCAGCCTCATTGTGCTAATAAGTCACATGTCCCTTCCCTAGGATACCACATCCTGACAATCTCTACATACCAAGTTCCTTTTTCCCAAATTATTATAGCTTCCTAAATTTATTTGCTGGTAAAACGCAGCCTCAACTGACATAAGGTTATTTATAGACTTTATTTATCCCACTCAATAGTTAAGTATTGATTTTACTACAAAAATATTGTCTTTGATATTGGGTACTCGCCTCGCACCCACTGGGGCTATGAAAACAAAAGAAAGAAAATTAACCATTTTTTAGTGCACGGATCATTAGTCTTAGGTACATTCTTCACACTGTTGTGCAATAAAACGGTGTCCCCAGCTGGAGGTGGTGGCTCATGCCTGTAACCTCAGCACTTTGGGGGGCTGATGTGGACGGATCGCCTGAGTTCAGGAGTTCAAGGCCAGCCTGAGCAAGAGCAAGACCCTGTCTCTAAAAAATAGCCGGGCGTTGTGACAGGTGCCTGTAGTCCCAGCTACTTGGGAGGCTGAGGCAAGAGAATCACTGGAGCCCAAGAGTTTGAGGTTGCAGTGAGCTGTGACGCCACAGCACTCTACCCAGGGCCACATAGGAGACTCTGTCTCAAAATGAACAAACACAAACAAAAAACAGTGTCCTCATTAAACAATAACTTCTCATTCCCCCTCCTCCAGCCCCTGGCAGCCACCATGCTACTTTCTGTCTCTGAATTTGACTCCTCTAGATCTCTCATATAAGTGGAATTGTACAGGATTTGTCTTTTTGTGACCTGGTTTCACTTAGTGTAATGACCTCGTGGCTCATCTGTGTTGTGGCGTAAGTCAGACTTTTTCTTTTTAAGGCTGAATAATATTCCATTATATGCATAGTTCACATTGAGCTTACCGTCTACCTGTCGATGGCTATCTTGGTTGTTTCCACCTTTTGGCTATTGTGAATAATGCTGCTGTGATCATAGGTACACGGGTATATGCCTTTTTGAAAAACAAGATGTTGTGAATAAACCCATCTGCCCCCAAGGGCATTAGAAGGGCCTGGGGAGGTAATGGTTTCCAGCACCAGAGAGATGAGGTGGCTGGGTGGGCTCCAGACTGCTCTGGTGCAAATGTAGCTTCCCCTAGTTACTATCAGTGGGACTTGGGCAAGTTACTAATTACTTAATCTCCTTTGCCTCACTTTCCTCATCTGTGAAATGAGAATATAAGCACCCACCTACCTGTGCAAGGATTGAGCTGTCTGTGCAAAGATGTCAAAATGGTGCCTAATATATAGGAAACAGTAAATACTAATCCTCAGAGCCACACTCTCACTAATCCAATTTCACAGAGTTGGAATCTGAGACCTGAGACTTCCCCCCTGGGCACCCAGCTTGGTGGTGGTGAGGCTGGGGCAAGGCCTGGGCACCCTGACACCCGCGCAGCCACAGTAGGTTCTGATTCTCTGAAGAGACGTGTTTGTGGAAGGGGCTGTCACGTGAGGAAGAAGAGTGTAGCAGGAAATAGCCCCAGCCATGCTGGGTCCCCAGGGGCTGGTTTCCAACTGGAGCAGGGGTCTCATTTGCCACGTGACCTTGAGTCTCAGCTTCTCCCCCTGTGATTAGGGGATGCTAATTCCCACGAAGGGCTCACTCAGTGACAAGCACATACTTTTATATGACTTATCTTCACAACTCAGTGAGGAAGTGCCCATGAGGACCCTAGATTTGGGAGTCAGAGGACCTGGGTTCAAATTCTGGATCCACCATTAACTTTGTGACCTTGGACAAGCCCACTTGACCTCTCTGCATCTATTTCCCCCTCTCTAAAGAAGAGAACAATACCTACCTTTGTGGTCATTTTGAGGATAGAGTTTATATACACACAAACATTTACTTAGCATGTGTCTGGCACACAGTAAGCCCACAGAATAGAAATAAAGCCCTGTCCCAGGCAGGGAAACTGAGGTACAAAGCATTTGGAGGATTTGCCTATAGTCAACATCCTAAAAGATGGCAGGGTGGGGGTTCCCACCTGCTCTCTAGACCACAGACTCCACGTGTGGGAAGGCACACACAGTGCTGTCACAGTGCTGTGGGCATGCCTTGTACATCTGGCCTAACTACTCTGCTCCTTCCCAGCGTGGGTCAGAAGCAGCTCCTGTGTCTGGCACGTGCCCTTCTTCGGAAAACCCAGATCCTCATCCTGGACGAAGCCACAGCCGCCGTGGACCCGGGCACCGAGCTGCAGATGCAGGCCTCCCTCGGGCGCTGCTTTGCCCAGTGCACTGTGCTGCTCATCGCCCACCGCCTGAGCTCTGTGATGGACTGCACGCGGTAAGGCCCCCACCCCTGGCCGCAAGGCTCAGGGCGTAGAGCTGAAAGGGCCTCGAGGGACATGCCCCACAGTGTTCCAACCTGGCTGTCAGGGTCAGAAACCTCCACAGGAAGTGGCGTTCCAGAGGAGCAAACCTTAGCCCAGACACGCTAAACTCTCAGAGCCACCCAGTGCCTGGACTGGTGGCCCAAAAGCCATTCTGTCTCCCTCTCTCCTGCAGGATACTGGTCATGGACAAGGGGCAGGTGGCAGAGAGCGGCAGCCCGGCCCAGCTGCTGGCCCAGAAGGGCCTGTTCTATAGGCTGGCCCAAGAGTCAGGCCTGGCCTGAACCAGGCCCCTCCACTGACCCCCACTGCCCAGACAGCCTGCAGCACCCTGGAGATGCAAGTGACCCGGACAGCTTGGGAAGCTGATGTTGAGTCTACACCCCTCTTTGCTCCCTGGGAGGAAAATGTAAGAGAAAGTGACTGGTTATCACAGAGCATCAGACCCCAAAACACACAGGGCCCACCCAGCCCTGTCCACCTTGGAGCCAGTGTCACAGCAGCCCTCAGCCCTGGCTGCCCCTGGACTCACTCATGCCAGGCTCCCCTCCCACCCGTTAAGTCAGGATGCCTGGGGCTAGGGACAGCCACGGCATGTGTGCTTTTTATAGTTTCACATTTCATTTTGGGTTCATTTTAAAGAACAAATAATTCAGGGAGACCTTTAGCCCCTTAGCCCATTTCTCCCAAAGGTAACATCTTGTAAAACTCTAGTCAATGTCACCACCAGGAAGGATATGGACTTTGACACAATTTGTAATACCAGTCTTGTTCAGATTTCCCACCTGAGTTCATTGGTGTGTGCTTAATTCTATATAGCTCTATCACACATTTGTGCATCCACCACAGTCCACCACAGTGAGGGCACAAGGTGGTCCCCTGTGTGTCCCCCCAGCACCTGCTGATCAGGTGTCTGCCATGGCGTTAAAGCTCCCCTGTCTGATTTCAGGGTGGAGAGGGAGTGGGAGAATTGGGGCACAGGACTGAGAACTACTGCCTGTACCCAACCCTTACCCCCACCCCCGCCCCCGCCCCCACAAGAGCTCCAAGGACACACACAGCCAGGTGCCCGCACCAAGCATGGGT
Organism: Loris lydekkerianus; assembly: GCA_963574355.1. Lineage (NCBI taxonomy): Eukaryota > Metazoa > Chordata > Mammalia > Primates > Lorisidae > Loris > Loris lydekkerianus. The sequence continues at coordinate 83,976 of CAUYPK010014267.1, forward strand.
GCTGTATGGGCACCGGCAAGTACCACGTGCGTGTTCCGTTGCCAACACTGAGAGGAACCAGGACTCCGTGGCCCCTGGGACTTGACACATGTCATGCAGCTTCCTGGGGGAGCCCCAGCAGCCAGTGTTTCTGTTCACACTTCTGCTGCAGGTGCTGTTCGGTCGGGACAGACCCGGCTGAAGCAGGGCATTCCTTCTTTGTGCCCAGCTGTAGGAACCAGGGAGAGGAACAAAGAGCCTAAGAGAACTGCACCTAAGGTCACACACAGACCGCTGTGCAGGGCAGTGTGAGCCATCAGCTTTCTCACCCTTAACACTGTTGACATGTGGGGCCGGATAACTCCCTGCCGTGGGGGCCTGTCCTTTGCATGGCTGGACGCTCAGCACCATCCCTGGCCTCTAGCCACTGGGTGCTAGTAGCAGACCCCACAGACCTTGTAGTTGTGACTGTGGAGATCAAAGCACCTGGTTGAGAATCACTGGTCAACCGGCCCCACTGCCATGGATAACCTAGGGCAGCAGTTGTGCTGGTGCGGGGGTCAGGGGATAGCTATCCAGAAGGCAGGGCCTGCTGTGCCCCAGCCCATCCTGACAGAGGGATGTGTGATCCCCTCTTGGGCCCAGGGTAGTCTAACTCTAGACCTAATCACAGCTTCTCTCTCCTTTGGCCAAAATATGGCCAGCAACTCACATGGGTACCTTCAAAGTGGGCCCTCACTGCCCCCAACTGTGCTCCAAAGCCTGGGCGCATGGTGCTTACCTCTTACTGGCCCCATTCTACAGGGGAGGAAACCGAGGTTCAGAGAGTTGACATGACTTGCCAAAGTCACCTGCTAGTAAGTGGCAGAGTGGGGACCTACTCCTGGGTTTATCTAATGCCACAGCATGTCCATCCTTTAGAGAAAGAGAAGGTACTGGATGCAGCCCTTGTCTCTGCCCCCAGTCTCCTCTGCAGAGAGATCACAAGCAGAGGCCGCCAGGCTTGACAAACTCAGCTGGGGTTGCTCCTGGGCCACCAGAGCTTCTTTCTTTCTTTCTTTTTTTTGAGACAGAGCCTCAAGCTGTCACCCAGGGTAGAGTGCTGTGGTATCACAGCTCACAGCAACCTTGAACTCCTGGGCTCAAGCGATTCTCCTGCCTCTACCTCACAAGTAGCTGGGACTCCAGGCACCCACCACAACACCTGGGTATTTTTTGGTTGCAGCCATCATCGTTGTTTGGCAGGCCGGGCTGGTTTTGAACCTGCCAGCTCAGGTGTATGTGGCTAGTGCCTTAGCCGCTCATGGGAGCTAGTGCCCGAGACACCTGCTAACAAGATTGCTGTTGGGCCCACACTACAGTGGCCTGGATGCCAGCCAGCAGGGCCACCTGGGCTTTGGCCAACAAGGCCCAGCAGGCAGGAGGAACACAGGTGAGACCCAGCAAAGCTGCTCCAGTGGGCCCTTTATCCTCACCACCGTCACCGTGTCACTGCAAACACATAACTGTATGCCCCAGGTGCTGCTCTACACACCTACAAAAGGTCATCCGGTTGACTCTCACAACCGGAGGAGAAAGGCACCGTCAACTGGGCCCCTTTAATGAAAAGGGTGCTACCGTCAGGCCACCTTCATAAATGTCCTATGATTGGGCCATTCAGCCCTAGGACAGATGAGAAAACCGATCATGTAACCAGGTGTCTCCCCCACCCAGGTCATTGGGTTACAGAGCCCACACCTGATCTTAGCCAAAAGGCCGAGAAGCGATGGGTTTCAGAGCACACGGCCTTACCATCAGGCCACGTGGCCTCTTCTTGAGCTCTAGGACGTCAGCTCACTGAGAAGAACTGACTCCTGCTCTAGAATCCCACCATGAGGACGAAAGTAGGGAGGGGCTCCCTTTCTTCCCTGAGCTGAGGGACCCTGACATGGTGCACAGCTCAGAGACTCAGTCTGTATGGATTATGTGACGGAGAAGGGGAGGGACAGACGAATGACCACCATGTATGAAGGCGTCCTCAGGGCCAGGCATGGTGCTGGGCGCCTTTCCTGACCTACTTTTGTCCTCACAACCACCTGGCAGGAGGATGAGATAGCCCTGGCTGTACTGACAGGAAACCACAGCTCTGGGAAGACCAGTTCCACCAGGAGGCCCCTGTGATTCCACCCTCAGCACGGGCTCTGTCCCCAGCAAGGCAGCCAGTCGCCAGTGCGTGCTGTGTGCCTGTGCTCTCAAGGCAGGACCTCAGCACTCATGGAGCTGCCAGCCATTCCGTAACAGGGAAGAGGGAGGACCTCTGAAGAGCAGCATGAAGACCATGGGGGCCAGAGGTGGCAGGAAGCCAGGTGGTGTAGATCTTGCCCTGGTGGCAGTACTGGCTGCTACTCTGAGGCAGGGACAGGGGGAATGTGATTCAAGAGCTGTGGGGCAGGGACACAGGGGATGTGTGGCAAGAGCTGTGCGTTTTTAAGGGATCCCTATGGCTGCCAAGTTGAGAACAGACTGAGTGTGGCTGGGGGCTGGCTAGGGGCAGGGGCACCCAGCTGCCCCACCCAGCACACACCAGGTGGAGCTCTCAGAGACTCGCTCAGGACCTGACCCAGGATTCTAATCCTCAGTCAGGCTCTGAGACAGAAATACACATCTCACATCTAATATGAAGCCGCCTTGGCTGGCAGATCCACATACTAATTCCAAGTCATGGCCTCACTGGCTTTCAATTGAGCATCATCGTGCTCTGTCGTCTCTGACTTCTACCAGGGGCAGCAGCGCTCGAGAGACAGCTTCCAGCGCTCAATGTTCCCCCGCGTGTGTACTTGGTGCACAGTTTTAGGGTTTGGCTGAAATGGTGGCTCCCCAAACACAGGCATTCCTCACTACCCTGACTCACCCAATTCAAAGCCAGAAACCAAACATGTTAGTCTCACTATCCCACCAATTCGGACAGGGAGAAAGACTTCCTTCCACATGCTGCCCTGCACCCCCAGCTTCCTCTGTGGTTTGGCTGAGGCCACAGGACTCCTTTTGGCCCATGGACCTCACTTCCGGTCTAAGCGGCCCATTCTCCTGCCCCCACTGCAGGGGACCTGCAAGCCAGCTGCCACTGGGGAGGCAACATCAAAAGATCAGTATAGTCCGGATCGGTGGCCCTGTGGAAAGTAGCTGCCCTAGAGAGGAACCTGACCCTCACCAAGAACTGCATGAGTGAGAAATAAACCCATGTTCATCTCCCAAGACTAAACGGCCAACTGGTTAATGAAGCACAGCCTCCCCTATCCTGATGCAAAGGGACTTTCAAGAGTCATTCTGGGCACAAGTGATTGGTGACTCACCTTTGTCCTAGAACAGGACCTAGGCTACATGTACCACACACATCACTGCTCAATTTTTTAATAACCCAGGGGCTAGGTAGGATCAGCCTGGTTTTGCACCAGAGCAACTGAGGCACCAAGGCTAAGTGACAAGGGTCGCATGGCCAGCAAAGGGCAAACACAGGACTCAAGCGTGGGTCTATCTGACCCTGAGGCTCTGGCTGTGTCCACCTTGCCAGTGTGCTGTCTCCCCAGTAAGTCCCACCTGATCCCTGACCTTTAAACTCACCGTTACTGGCAATGGCTCTCGCTGGAGGCAGCACGCTGGTCAAAGGGAAAGAAGCCGACAGGATGCTGCCTCCTGACCTCACTAGAGGGCTGGAACTTTTGCTGATGCCCCAAAGAAAATGGAACAGTCATTTAGAAAGAAATAAAATATATTTTTTTTTACTGCAAATATTCATGTTTCCAGTGTAAGTCATTACAAAAAGACCCCTCCCAAAAAACTTGGTTTAGCTAATGTGAAAGAATGGTATAACTTACAAAAAATAAATATTTCCACCTAAAAGAAAGAAATGCTCTGGGTTTGAAGCCACCAAGGTAAGTCATAGCAAGCAGGAACGTTGGGGCAGCCATCAGTTCCCGCCACTTTCTAGGTCTCACTTTGTTCTCCACCCAAGACCTCGCGAGCAGAGACTCCCAAGGACTCTGCTTCTCCATTTCCTCCCAGAACGCAGGGGACCGAGTGGCAGGCACAGGCCCAGCTTTGGATTATTCCCCAGGGATGCTGCTCCTTAGCCTAATACTTCCTTCCAAGAAAGTGAAGTTGTGAGACTATTTTTCTCCCAGGAGAACTTATATATATATATAAAAAATTTTTTGCTATTCGAGGATGGATTCTTTTCTCATCCACAGAAGAGAATCATTAACTCAATATCAAGCTCCCCGCCATGCTTCCCCTTGGCAGCTAACTTGATGCCAATGGTACAGAATTAAAACCCAGAACTGAGAAGACTCAAAGGGACTCTTCCTGGTACCAGCTGGTAATCTGTGGAGGCACTTCATGCCCTTTGCTTTTGACATTTTGTAACCTTTAGCAGACCTTCCTCTCTGGGTACCTGGAGGGGTAAAGGAAGAGGCAAGAAGGGAAGCGAGGCAGACTGGAGCACCGGGTAGGTGAGCCCAAGCTGGGCAATGAGCTCTGAGAGACTACAAGCCCCAGGCCCAGAGTCCACTAGTCCAGCTAAGTCCCTTGGATGAGGACACATGCCCCAGGGAGGCAGCTCTGAGATGTCAGCTCCCAGCGTCTGAGTGCCTGGAAGACCAGATGTTGGCAGGATTGTCCAGGTTCTGGGGACACACTGCCCACAGGGGAGAATGATTTTCACCAAGCCCTTCAACCTTAAAGCTGCAGGCTCAAGGAAATGAAGCTTTCTGGGTGGAACCAGATAAGGATGTTGGAGAGCTGAAGGGGCCAGGAGTTTCTTGAAGATTTAGAATCCACCAGCTTTGGTGGAGAGACCCAAGGCAGTTGGCTGGATTTGGTCACTAGCATATTCTGTACAACCGATTCCCCTGGAAGTCTGGCTGCCAAACCTCCGCTTTGGGAAGCAGCAGGGGCACAGCGTGCACTCCCAGGGTGTGAGAACATGCATGTTGTCTCAAAGGGGCCCCTGAGGTGAGGGGTGTGTTCTGGGTGGGATGCGTCTCTCTCTCTCTCCTTTGTCTTCATGGCCATTTCCAGGCAGGGGGCAGAATGGCGGCTGCTGCTGCTTGGATTAGTTTCAGTTTTTTGGGTTTGGTTTCTTGATTTTTGGTTTTGGTATAGGAGGCTTGGTTTCCCGAGGACGCTGACATCCTTGAATGCTGGCATGCTGGCCCTGCAGTTCTGGCCAGGTGTGCCAGATCTGGGCTCACGCCAAGCCAGCATCTTTGGCCATGTCATAAAAGAGACCTTTCTGCTGTAGGAGGTCAGAGGGGCTGCCACACTCCCGGATTTCTCCTTTGTCCAAGACGATCACCCTGCAGGAGAGGGCCACACATGAGGGTAGGAAAGGGGGTGGTACCTTGTGGCCCTGGGTACCAGGCTCCCTTGCTGGGAGCCACCTCAGCAAGTTGCTGCTTCGGGCTGGACCCCTGAGATCTGCCAGGACTCATGCAGCAGTCTTCTGGCTGACTGCCCATCCTCAGTCCCTACTTCTAGTCAAGGTCAAATTCCAATGAGGCTTAGTCATTAATATCTACTGTCACCTTCAGTAATGGTGGGAACAGTAATGATCATAGTGGTACCGATTACACACATTGTCCTATTACACTCACAATAAAAGAAAAAGATCTTACCATTGTCTACAACAGAAGTTGGCAACCTTTTTCTGAAAAGGGCCAGATGACAAATATTTTTGGCTCTGTGGGCCATCTGGTTTCTGTTAGAACCTCTCATCTCTGCTGTGTTTATAGACTGAACCTACCCAACAATAGGAAAATGAACAGGCACGGCTGTGTGCCAATAAAACTTTAATCTCAGAAATATGCAGAGGGCCAGATTTGGCCCATGGACCGTAGTTTGCTGACCCTGGCACACATTTTCCTATAGGATCCAGCACATCCTATTTTTGACATCATTCTGATTATGTCCCTCTGGAACTCAAAAGTGCCAACACAGCACCCGTCACACACACATGTAGTAGGTGCTTGGTGATCTTTTAAAAATGTCGTGTCATTCTTTTGCTGAAAATCTGTTCATAGCTTTACAGTGCTCTGAGAACAATTCCAAACTTCTCACTGTAGTTACATGGTGCTCTAAGATTTAATCTTCCAGCCTCATCTCCTACCACCGACCTGTCCCTTCCAAACTCCAGACATGCTGTTCTCTTACTAGCTTCTGAATTCAGTAAATATGTTCCCATTTTCAGGGCCACTTCAGAGGCTCTGTACCCTCTCTCCAGAATGTTCTTCCTTTAAATCAAAGGTTAGCTAACTGTGGCCCACAGGCTAAAATCTGGCCCACTGTTTGTGTTTATGAAAAAAGTCTGATCAGAACACAGCTATTCCTATTCATTTGCATATTGCCTACGGCTGCTTTCGTGCTAGAATGTCAGAGACCATTGGCCCACAAAGTGGAACCTATTCTGACCCTTTACAGGAAAAGGGTGCTGATCTCTGTCCTGGATTTCCTGGAGCCAACTCAGCTCAAATGCTACCTCCTCAGAGAAGCCTTCTCTAACCACGCATGCTAAATTCAATACCCTCAAGATCCAGGCACCAGGGCCACAATATAACTTCTGTGGGCCACACACACTGATGCCTGTGTGAGCTGCTTTCTCCATACAAAAATGCCAACACAGCCACTAAAAACAAATTTAGTCTAGATAATATTTACTTCTTTTCTTCTCCGTTTATTTAATTAATATACTTATTTTTTTTTGAGACAAAGTCTCACTTGATCGCTATGGTAGAGTGCTATGGTGTCGTACCTCACAGCAACCTCAAACTCCTGGGCTTAAGGGATCCTCTTGCCTCAGCCTCCTGAGTAGCTGGGAGGTGCCCACCACAACACCTGGCTATTTTTACAGATGAAGCCTTGCATTGGCTCAGACTGGTCTCAAACTTTTAAGCTCAGATGATCTACCCACCCTGGCCTCCCAGATTGCTAGGATTCCAGGCGTCAGCCACAAGGCCTGGCCTTTTTTTTTGCAGTTTTTGGCCGGGGCTGGGTTTGAACCTGCTACCTCCGGCATATGGGGCCGGCGCCCTACTCCTTTGAGCTACAGGGCCTGGCCTTTTCTTCTCATTTTTAAAAGACAATTAAACATTTCCATGGAGCCCAGGAACTGTGCCTCTGGTGCTCAGCAGACACACTGGCCCCACCTGTAATCGCTGCTCTGTCCTCTTGTTAGGTCTCCTCCCCAGCACTTAACAGTCCTCTGAACCACGTGGGTTTGCTGCTCGGTTCATTGTCTGTCTCCCTCATCTAAGCTGCTTTGTCTCTGAGGCAGGTCCCTTGTCTGACAATACTCTGGCAAAGTCCCCAGTGCCCAGAACAGTTCCAGGAACCTGGCAGGTGCACCATGCAGATGTGCTAACTGCCTGAATGACTTGAGTGGTGTCAGAAATACCTGGAATTATCTGGGATAAAGATAAGAGCCACCACCTGGTCTGTCACTAGGCATTAAGGACAGTATTGGACAAAAGAACGAGGGGGTCAGTGAACCCCCAAAGCCTAGAGGCCTCTGTGCCAGGGGATCACCTGGTGTAGTCCATGATGGTGTTGAGACGGTGAGCGATGGTGAGAACAGTACAGCCCTCAAACTGCGTCCGGATGGTAGACTGAATGAGGTCGTCTGTTTCCAGGTCCACAGCTGCTGTGGCCTCATCCAACACAAGGATCTTTGTCTTCCTCAGCAAGGCCCGGGCTAGGCATACAAGCTGTCTCTGCCCGATGCTTGATAGGAAGAAAAAGACCAGGAGATAGTGTCAGACTACCCTGACCCTATCTGGGCTGGGAGAAGAAAGAGACACTGTTGCTTAGACCAGGAGAGCACGTCCCACTCCCTGCACCCGTGCCTGTAGCAGATATCACCAATCAATCAGATGTGTCACCCATTATACAAAAAACAGGCTTAGAATCATTTTCAGCATGGGGCTCAGAGGTGATAGTCAAAATATTTTCGGCATAGTAGTTAGCAAAATGACACCATACCCACACTTCCTGACATAGTGGTTAGCAAAATCCAACTGTGGGGTCATTACCCCTTGCTCTGGACTCAGCTCTGTGCCCTGCTTTGGCCGCTGGGAAGCTGACCAACATGAGCCTGGCAGAGGTTTGCTTAGCCTTGCACCTCTGCCATCACCATAACCACAAGCCTGGTCTGCTGGGGATGCAAAGCACACCTTTATTATCCTAGCTGAGGCCAATAGGTCACTGACCCAAGACTGACCTCCAGACACACATGCATGAGCCCAGCCAAGACCAGCAGAGCCTCCTGGCTGGCTGCCCCAGCAGGTAGACAACACTCAATGCTGTTTGAAGTCTTACAGTTGGTTATCACGGAGATGGATGACTGAACCAGGTACTAACCAGTAACACCAGAGAAGGACCCTGCAGGTTCCCTGCTGTCCCATGCACCAACGCTTTAGGCCCTGGATCATGGGCAGACCCCAGGGATCCCAGGAGAAAGGGCAGTGCATGGGGGACTTGGAGGGCTGAGAGCAGCATTAGTTACTAGCTGGTAGGGAATCCTTTCAGTAATTTAGCAACTGACAGCCACTTTCAAGTGAATGGAGCTCGTATAAGAAAGGAAATGTAATGTCCACTCTGGTCATTAAACCTCATGGTAAAAAGAGCCAGGATTGAAATACATTTTACAGAAACTGAGGCTCCAATGGGTGAAGGGACAGATGGCTCCTCTGTGCCAGAACTGGGGCTCAAATCCAGGTCCGATGTACCCCCCACATGACCTCGAGACCTCAGCCGGTGTCCCCTGCTCAGCCCCGCCTACCTCAGGTTCTCCCCGCCTTCCGCACACTCGTGGTCTAACTTATCGGGAAGGGCAGACACAAAGCCTTTCAGGTGTGCCAGCTCCAGGGACGTCCAGACTTCTTCGTCTGAGTACTGGCTGAATGGGTCCAAGTTCATGCGGAGGGAACCCGAAAACAAAACGGGGTCCTGTTCAGAGAAAAAACAGCAGGTGGCATGTGACACTCGTGTCACGTTGGATGTGGCTCAAGGAAAAAGGTGGTGAGTAAAAAAAGTTCTGGCCAGAATTGTTAAAGACATGGATTCAAAGTTCCTCAGATTCACTAGTTCTGGCGATGTTAATGATGGAAAAAAAAAAAAAAAAGTCTGGAAAAGCCTCAGTTAAGCAAAGTTAAAACAGATTTCTTCTCTGTAGAACTTCCCAGAGCCCTTAATAGGAACATGAGTTGGGAATCTTCCAGAAGGAGACACAACACAGGCAGCTCCAAATCATAAAGAACTGTGAATCCCTTCAGCTCCCAACTCACAGACAGACGCTCATAGAACACTTTTAGTGGCCGGGTGTGGTGGTTCATGCCTGTTATCCTAGCACTTTGGGAGGCTGAGCTAGGAGTATCCCTAGAGCTCAGAAGCTCAAGATCAGCAAGAACAAGACCCCGTCTCTACTAAAAATAGGAAAAAATTAGCCAGGCATGGGGGTGGGCACCTGTAGTCCCAGCTACTTGGGAGGGTGAGATAGAAGGATCCTCTGAACCCGGGAGTTAAAGGTTGCTGTGAGCTATGATGCCAAGGCACACTATCTAGGTCTACAGAATGAGACTCTATCTCAAAAACAAAAAAAATAACAAACAAAAAAACACGTTAGGGAACATTACACTAAAAAGCAACTTTTTTTTGAGACAGAGTCTCACTCTATTGCCCAGGCTAGAGTACCATGTGACATCATAGCTCACAGCAACCTCAAACTCCTGGGCTCAAGTGATTTTCCTGTGTCAGCCTCCCAAGGAGCTGGGACTACAGGTGCCTGCCACAAGGACTTGCTAATTTTTCTATTTTTAGTAGAGATGGGGTCTCACTCTTGCTCAGGCCATTCTCAACCTCCTGAGCTCAAATGATCCTCCTGCCTCTGAGAGCTAGGATTACAGGTGTGAGCCACCATTCCCAACCCTAACCCTAACCCTAACCCTAACCCTAACCCTATTAAAGAATCACCACCTTCAGGGATTGGTCTAGGAAAAAAAAAACTTTTTTTTTTTTTTTGAGACAGAGTCTCATTTTGTCAACCTCAATAGAGTGCTGTAGCATCACAGCTCACAGTAACCTCCAACTCTTGGGCTCAAGCAAGTCTCTTGCCTCAGCCTCCCGAGTAGTTGGGACTACAGGTGCCTGCCACAATGTCTGGCTATTTTTAGAGACGGGGTCTCACACTAGCTCAGGCTGGTCTTAAACTCCTGAGATCAGGTAATCCCCCTGCCTTGGCCTCCCAGAGTGCTGGGAATACAGGCACAGCCTTATTTCTTGTTTAGCTCTGAAGGGTCAGAGATCCTCAGTCTTTTACAGCCACCAGAGAGAGAAGACAGTGTCACCTGGATTCTGCCTCTTGGGGGCAAGAGTGCAAGGCAGACACACAGATAATTCCCACATTGTTATTTATACACTAAGAGGGGACTCCGGGGAGAAGAAACACAGCATTCCTTCAGTGGAAATGATAAAGTGGGGACAAGTTAGTGTTTGTCCTGAAAATCTACGTTCGTCACTGTTCTGTGACCATAGGAGCTGACTTGCCAGCTGCAGCTCTCGCCCTTGGCCAAACCCAGACCGCACCTGGGGAATGATGGTGATCTTGAAGCGGAGGTTGTGCAGGCCGATCTCGGCGATGTTGATGCCGTCAATGATGATCTCCCCTTCGGCAGACTCGTTGATCCGAAACAAGCCCAGGGTCAGGGATGACTTTCCAGCTCCTGTCCGCCCCACAATGCCAACCTGTGGGACAGGATGGGTCCAGGGTGAGGAGGGAATGCCAGCAGGTGGAAGGAGCCCCTGCCCCACAGGGTCCTCAGTCAGGGGCTGGCTCAGCACAGTTCAGTCATCTGGTCGACTATCTCCTGCAGGGAGTGACTCCCCTCTCTTTTCCACGCTCCCCAAGGAACTAATCAGCTCTTTTTATAAGCTACTAGAGACTTTTGAAGAGATGGGCATGAGGCAGTAGCTAATTATTAGACATTTTCCCATTTTCCCACAGTTTTTCTCTCTTCTGATAGTGAATGTCCTATCCTAAGCTATGGAAATAACTCCAAGATTCGAGCAGACCCCCCAGAACCCTTTTTTGGTATGGCCTGGCCACCTTATTGTCCCTCAAGAGAACAAGGCTCCCCTGATAATGGCCAATTCTGACCTCCAGTCATCATTCTCTGGTTCTCTGGGGCCTTGAGAGGGGGCTCCCTGCACCCTCTGATGAAGCTGTTATAGTGCAGCATGCAGCCACAATCCCCACCAGGTCAGGAAGCTATGAGGACTGGCCAAGAACACTGCCCACTCTGCTCTTCCCACTCTTATAAGTTAGAGAAATTATCTCCGGAGAACAGAACACCCTGAGCCTCGTGGTGGGGACAGTTTAATAAAATGAGAGCAGCACTGTCCCCGGCAGATGACCAGGAAGAGCCTTGGTCTGATTCCTGCAGGTCTCAGAGTAAGGTTCCAGGGACCATTTGGAACCGGGGATGATTCCAAAATTCTGACCGTTTCATGCTTCACTGGAGCCATCCCTAGGAGTGGGGGGTAACATCTTATTCTAGAGACCAAAAACTCAAATCCCACCCAGGGGCCAAGTAGTCACACGAACAGGGCAGGCAGGGGCTAGGATGAACGGAGAGGTTCACATCTAGCAAGAGCCAGGCAGGGAGGTCAGGCCCTATGTTGTTCAATGTTCTGATCTTTCCAGAGAAGCAGGAGACAGATTTTTATCTAAAATGTTTGCAGATTACTATTTGCAACACAGTCAGATTTCTTCCAAAACCTATCTGTGGGCCTTATTTGGTCTTCAGGCTCCTGGTCTGTGCCACTGCTGGGCACTCCCTGAACAGCTGCCCTCCACACTCTATAAGAGTGAGTCACCCCTGGGGTATAGATGTAACCAGATGGGGAACCGCTGTAGCTGGACTCACCTGGCGGTGGCAGCCTGTCCCCGACTGCACATGGGCGGAGGAAGGGTGCACCCACCTTTTCTCCCCCATTGATGGTGATGTTGATGTGCTTCAAAACCAAGTCGAGGTCCTCTCGGTAGCGCAGGCTGTAGTTCCGGAATTCCACTCGGCCCTCCTGGGGCCAGGTGCTGGGTGGAGTTGTCTCCTGAATCTGCCAGGGAGCCTGGGATCACAGAGGGGGTGGAGGGGAGAAGAGCATGAGGGACACCAAGTCTAACCCACATATCACAGGTCCAACATGCACTGGCCTCCGTGAGGCCCTCTGCCCTCACCTGCCTCTGGCTCTTGTTCTGCTCTGCCTGCGATGCCCTTCCCCACACCGCCCCTTGGCCAGCTCTCTCATGTCCTGCACATCTCTGGTCTCCTCAGCACAATGCCGGCCTCCCAGCCCTCTTGGGCTCATGTGCTATTTATTCTGTCCTGTGTGTCCTCCCAACTATCCACTCTGAGTGGAGAGGTTCCCTGTTCACTGCTGTATCCCAGAGCACAGAGTAGACACTTAGGAAGTATTCATGAACTAAACCAATGAAGTGAGCCCTCTCTCTGGACAGACAAGAGAGTAAAGGGGAGGGCACCCCAGCTGCCCACCCCAGCTGGAGGGCAATGGTAGCAGCAACAGCTAAGTCTGAAGAGTCAGCATGCGCCAGGCCCTGGGCCAATAACTCCAGCAAATTATCTCGCTCAAGCCTCCCCACCAGTGGGGTCCTTTTATCACTCCCAGTTTCCACACAAGGAAACTGAGACACAGAGAAGATAGACCTTGCCCAGAGTCACATACAGCCCCTATCCTGAAAAGCTTCTCAGTCCAGCATTTCCTGGTCTGCACCAGGCTCGGTGGCTGCAGCCTGATGGGATTTCATCTCCCACCAAGGACCAGGCACCTGCGGACCACAAACTTGGCTTTAGTGTATGGACATCCCTTAGAAGCACAGAGGAGGGTGCAGAACAAGAAAATACCGGTCATCTTTTAGGTAAGAATTTCAGCTCCTTCAAGGAAGCTCTATATAAAATAACAGTGTTTTTTTTTACTGAGTGCCTACAATGTGCTGTGTGTGCAAGGGCTTCAGACCAATGATCTCACCTTAGCCTCAGAGGGGGCGACTATTGCTATACGTGGATGCAGACATGCCTCTGGTTAAAGGAAAAGGGCCCCTCACAAAGTAACAGGCAGATCTCACTTATGTTAAAACAACAAAAAAGAACAAAACAAGCAAACAAATGTGTGGGAATGTATGTGTGTGAATATACCCAAGGAAGGCTCTGAAGGAAACATACCAACCCACCTCCCCTGGGGAAAGAGAGCAATGGAGGCGACAGGACGAGAGCATTTTCTTTCTCCCCAGTAAACTTCTTACATTAATTGTCTTTAATAACAAACATCTCTCCATTGTACAACTGATGTATATAAATTCTTACACTATAAGAACCTAGTGACAGGGCCCTGGAGAGAAGTGGATGGAACTTTCTAAATAAATATATACAAGTATGTAACAGTGGTAGGACTAGAGTTGATCTTTCCTATCTCTTGCATTGTCAAATATACTCCTAATTCTAAATATATAAAAATAAACAAAAAAGGCTCGGTGCCTGTAGCTCAGCCACATACATCGGGGCTGGTGGGCTCAAAGCCTGTTCAGGCCTGCTAAACAATAATGACAACTACAACAAAAAAATAGCTGGGCATTGTAGTGGGCGCCTGTAGTCCCAGCTACATGGGAGGCTGAGGCATGAGAATCACTTAAGCTCAAGAGTTTGAGGTTGCTGTGAGCTGTGATGCTACGGCACTCTACGGTGGGTGACATGCATAGTGAGACTCTGACTCAAAAAAAAAAAACAAGAACAGGTAAGACGTTTTTTAAAACTGAAGTCAATTGAACTACATTAAATTGGCAATTGTGTAGCATGCAAATGTGACCTCAGTAAAGCTGTCATAAAAACCAACTAAACCCTCATATCTACATCTCCGGACTACAGATCCAGTTGGACATCTCCAGGGCCCGTGGAGTCAGTAGGGACCCCTCCCACCCACTTGCCTTCTCCCAGGGGGCAGCTGTCCTTGTCTCAGCTCCTCAATGCCTCTGTCCCACCACCACCATCCTCTCTTTCCTGCACTGCTGTGAGGACCTCCAGCTCCTCTCCCTGTGTCAGCCCAGCTTTCCTTTTTTTTTTTTTTTTTTTTGAGACAGAGTCTCATTTTGTCAATATCAGAGTGCTGTGGCATTATAGCTCCCAGTGGCCTCAAACTCTTGGGCTCAGGTGACCCTCTTGCCTCAGCCTCCTAAGTGGCTGGGACTACAGGTGCCTGCCATAACACCTGGCTATTTTTAGAGATAGGGTCTTTTTGCTTAGGTTGCTCTCGAATCTGTGAGCTCAGGCAATCCACTGGCCTCAGCCTCCCAAGTAACTGGGACTACAGGTACCCTTCACAATGTTTGGCTTTTTTTTTTTTTTTTTTTGCAGTTTTAGCCGGGGCCAGGCTTGAACCCGCCACCTTTGGTGTATGGGGCCAGTGCCCTATTTCTTGAGCCACAGGTGCTGCCCTGTCTGGCTATTTTTAGAGATAGAGTTTTGCTTTTGCTCAGGCTGGTCTCGAACCCATGAACTCAAGCAATCTACCAGCCTCAGCCTCCCAGAGTGGTGGTAGGATTACAGGGGTAGGCCACTGCACCTGGCCCAACCCAGCTTTCCAATCCACTTCCTTTTTATTTTGCTTTCAATTTTAGCTGGCTCTCA